>CM054166.1:32215983-32226424 GCA_028751875.1 Rapana venosa
CCTGTATTCAAATGCTACTATATTTAAAAATACGAGGCAAACACACAGATGAAATATAGTCGTAAAGGGTACATCAGGAATACATTAGTTCTTACTTTATTTAATGTATATGTCAATGATTATAGTTCAATATACTGATGAGAAAGATTCGCCATATATACGCAAAAAGGACAGGATTCCTTGTTTACTCTATTGCTGATTGACCTGTCCTGGCAGTGCCTCTCAACAACCAAAATAGGTCCTTCAAACTAAAACTGATAAACTGCATAGAATTACCTCTTTCTATTTGGGGTTTAAAGATAAATAATACAAAAACAAAGGTAATAGTCTTTACGAGATCACTCCTAAATTTCCAATTCATCTTTTAAATGTGGGAGATTGTAATTGAAAAACAGTAGAACTTTATAAATATCTAGGTGTCGTTTTTCACTCAGACGGGTACTTTCAAGCAACACAAGGACATTTAGTAAACATGCAAAATGAATTATACGCCTTTAAAGGGCAATTCCTGGACAAACATTTAAGACTACCTATAATAATGAGTTTATTCGATCACTGATAACCTGTTTTAAACTATGGAGCAGAAGTTTGGTTTCCTTTTTGTTTTTATGGGGAGACAGAATTTCATATTGATAAACTGTTCAATGGCAATGCTTATCCAATCAGTTTTTGTATTAGAATTGGTCATGTAAAATTTTGTATCAAATTATTGCGAGTTCATAAAAAAGCAAATTTAGTACTACCCACTTTGGTGTGAATTAGGGAGATTTTCCACTGACCCTTATTATCTATGCAGATAAGTATCCTTTTGGATTCATTTGACAGAATCAAAACCAGACTCTTATATTAGAATATTATACGATTATTTGTATCAGAAGAATACATACGATAAATGGTTAACACAGTGAAAATTATTCTTGTACACAAGTGGGATTCAAAATGTCTGAAAGAACCTAAGCACTCTTAATGTTCATCGGTTGAGTTATGCGTTAGAAGAAAATTTCTAGAGGACATGTATTATAACATTTTGGATCTCCCAAAGAATGCGTTTGCAAAACTAAAATTTTATGATTTTGCTATCCAAAGAATACAGATTGGATCCATACTTAGTATAATTTGTAACAAAACTCATAAGAAGTTATATTGTAAATTTCGGGCTCAAGCTGGCACAATTTAATTATAGGTGAAAGGGAAGACACCCAAAATATATCCAGGAGAGGTCAGAAATTGTAGTCACTGTAACATATATTGAAGAATGAATTTTCATTACTTGATGAAGCATTTTATATGATGAACTAAGAAATAATTTGTATTAAAAATCAAATACGAAAGACATGAATGCAAAAACTGTGTATAAATTAAGTGACATAATCACAGTAGATTTATTTCAAGCAGATATCATCAGATATGTGTATGAGTTGTTTGCAAATAAGAGAAATGAGAAGTAGAATACAACATGTTTATAGTGTTCATCACTTTTTTGCCAAAATAGATAATTATAGTTGATGTATTTTGTTGTGTCAATAAAGTCTACATGACTTAAATGGCAATAAAATATTATGAATCTGAATCTGAATCTGATTGAATTCTGAATCACACACTAAACAAAAACATTACCCGCTACCCCACCCCCCTACATACACAAAGCACAAACACAAACAACCACAACACAATCACACTTCACCCCGTACCCCTTTCCCCCTATCACACACAACAAAACAAAACACACATCCTTGTACCCCATCCCCCTACACACAAAACACATACATAAAACAAACTCAACGCAGTACCCCTTCCCCTTCCACACACAACACAACACATCACAACACACATCACCCGTATCCCAACCCCCTTACAAACACAAAAACATCACCCGGTACTCCCATTACCTCCATAACTACACAAAACAAACACACATCACCCCGTACTCCCCTTACCCCTACACACACAACAAACATCACCCCGTACCTCCTCCCCCTACACACACAACACAAACACAACCACATCACCCCGCACCAAATATCCCTCTACACACAACACAAACACACATCAAACCCGTTACCCCCCCATCCCCCCTACACACAACACAACACAACACAAACACCAACACACATCACCCATACACCCCCCCCCCCCATCACCATACAAACACGACACAACAAACCAAACACATCACCCGTTCGCATATCCCCCGTAAGCACACACAACACAACACAACACATATCACACGTTCCCCCTTCCCCCATAAACACACAACACAACACATCACAAACACACATGACCCGTGTCCCCATCACCTACACACACACACATACCACACACATCACCGCACCCACCATCCCTCCTACACACAACACACACACACATCACACACACACACACACCACACACACTCACACAACAATCACACACAAACAAAACACAACACAGCACCACTCACCCCTTACCTCCCTTCCCCCCTACACAAAAACTCACCATTAACACAACGACCATAATACCGTACACCCATCCCCCTAAACACAACACAAACAACACTTATCCCCCGTTTATTTACCCAATTCCCACCTAACTCACAACAAACAAAATCACCCGTTACCCCATCCCCATATACACACACAAACAAATCAACATCTACCCGTACCCCCAATCCCCCCTACACTCAAACACACATCAAACACTCTAAACACCCCGTACCCCATCCCCTTCCCACACACAACACAAATTCACAACTCACTTCACCCCGTACCTCCCTAAAAAACCTTACACACAAAAAACACAAAACATCGACCCTAGTTTACCACCCTTTTCCCCTTCTCCAACAACACAAACACACATCAACCCGTCGTTTCGCCCATTACCCTACCACACACATACAACATTCACCCCGTACCTCCATCCCCCCTTACCATACACAACGCAACAACATCAGACCGTACCCTCCCATTACCTCCTACACACACAACACAAACAAACTCACCCCGTACCCAATCCCCCCTACCACACAAACACAACACATCACACACACACACAGAGTACCCCATTCCCCCTTACACTTATCTTACTTAATTAGGCCCCATCACTCCCCCTGGAGCTTAGTCAGCCGACAACAGTCCGACAGAGTCCTTTTTTCCTGGGTTTCTTTCCCCCCCTGGCCTATTCTATACAGCTGTCTCAAGGTATATCCCATCTTCTGGTTTTGCCTCAAGTCGCGTCGCAAGGTGTTTCTTGGCCTCCTCTATTTTCGTTTTCCTGGGGTTCCATGATAGTGCCTGCCTTGTGATGTTGCTGGCTGCTTTCTTCTGGGTGTGCCCAATCCATCCCATCTCCTGCGCGGATTTCATTTTTGGTGGCAGCTGGTTGCGAACGTTGACACAGGTTCTGCGTTGTGATGGTGTCGGGCCAGTGGGTCTGGGGATTCGTCTCAAGGCAGCTTGATGATGAAGGTCTGCATTTATTGATGGTGGTCTTTGTTGTCCACCATGTTATCGCTCATATAGTAGGACTGGACTTGACGTTGGAGTTGAAACTGCCTGTTCTTTGAGGGGCGTTGACAAACTTGGAGCTCCAGATTTCTTCAGTGCAAGTACGCTGCCCTCGCTGCCATTCTTGCTCTGACGTCTGCGTCTGTGGCCGCCCTGCATGTTAATGGATGCTACAGTACGTGAATGTCTCCACTTCATCCAGCTCTTCCTATTTTGTGTGATGGGTCCTCACTCGACTGCTGCGTGATCTTGAGAATCTTGGGTTTTGCTTTCATGGTTCTTGAGACCAACTGTAATGAAGGTGGATGCTAGTTCTGTAGTATTGTCTTGCATCTGTTGGCGGCTGTGGGAAAGCAGGGCCAGGTCGTCTGCAAAGTGGAGATCATCAGCTCGGTCCCACAGTGTCCACTGCGATTCCATTTCTTCTGTAAGCCGTTGAAGTTTCATGTCCAATCGATCGCCTGGTGGAAGAGGAAAGGTGAAGGCGTCAGCCTTGTCTGACTCGGTTTCACCTCAAAGTTGTTTGTGAGTTGTCCTCATGGACCTACCGGGAGGTCATTCTTTCAGGAGTTCTTGATCAAGTTGACAATTTCAGTTGGTTGGCACTCCATGGTGGCGAAGCATATTTCCAGAAGTGATGCGGTCCACACTGTCAAATGCTTTCTATATATCAACAAAGTTTGATGTTATTAAGTATGAGTTTCCACTATAAGATTGATCTACGTTGATGCGCAACATGGTGGCAATCTGATCTAGCATGATTGTTCTGGCGGTAAGCCGGGGCCTGCTGGTTCGAGGAAGCAGGGTGACTACATTTTTTCATTTTCTCTCGAGGAGGATCTGTTAAAGGATTTTCCTGGCAACCGACAAGGAAGCGTTATCCCTCTATAGTTGGCCAGTTACTGAGGTTCTTTCTTGGGGCTTGATGAGTAGGCCCCTCCTTCCTGTCTGATGGGTACTTCCTCCTCTTCCCAAATCTTCCCAAGAGAGGGTACAGCATCTCTACCGTGGTCTCCAGGTCGGCCTTGAGTGTTCTGCTGGGATGTTGTCTGGGGTCCTGCTGGTCATGCCATTTCTCGAGCTTTTGAGGCTTTTCCTGATCTCCTCCCTGGTTGGTTGGCTCACAGCTTGATGTCTAGGTTCTATCAGGCAGGGTGTCGATGTCCGGGGGGTTTGAGGGGACGGATCTGTTCAGGATTTCCTAAAAGTGCTCTGACCTCTGTTTCTGTTGCCCTCTGATCAGGATGGTGTTTCCTTTCTTGTCTTTGCCTGGTCGCTCAGGGCCTGCTGTAACTGCTGAGAGTTTTTAGTGGTGTCCTACAAGCAGCTTCATGTTGTTATGGCTGCTGCTTCCTCGGCTTCCTTCTGCCAGGCTTTTGATGTACTTGCGCTTGTCTGTTCTTGCGCTCCTTTGACTTCTCTGTTGGCTTCTGTGAAGTCTTGCTTGTGCTTGGCTTTGCTTGCTCTTGTCAGGCTGTTGTTTACTGCTGCTTCACTGCTTTCTCTTTTCATCTTGCCTATTGTGAACTGCGAATATCCATTCCTTCTGTTGGTGTCTATTGGGGCACACTACTTCTGACAGTTGACGTTCAGTGTCTCTTTCACTTTCCTTCCACTGTCTCTCGATGTCAGTTCTTCTTCCAGCAGTTTCTTGTTGTAGTACTTGGTACTGTTGGTGAGGGACAGTTGAATTCGTTATTTTTCTTTGAGTTCTTTCAGCAGGTGGTTTCCCGTTGTTACTTCTGCCTCTTTGTTGTTAATGCCATCCAGTTCTTCTTCAGCTGTAGCTTCGACTAGGCTACAAAGGTGGTGGTCAGTTGCACTTCTGCTCCTCTTTTCACTCTTACTTCCTGTAGATTCTCTGAATTTTCTTGGCCATGCAGATATGGTCGATCTGTCTCAGGCACATGATTTGGGATTACCAGGTGGCTTATGTACTTTCTGTGGGGGAAAATGCTGCCACCGATTACTATGATTGTTTGATAGCAACAGAAGTCTGCAAAAATCTCTCGACATTCCCTTCATCTCTCTAATCCGGGTCTTCCCATCACTTTCACATCCTGTGTTGTCTTGTCGATCTTTGCATTGAAATCACCCATGAGGATGTTTATATCTTTCTTGGTAATTGGCCAATGGACGTTCTGCAATCTGTGTAGAATTGATCTTTGGCTTCTTCATCGCCGTCATTAGTTGGCGCTTAACACTGGATGATGTCATTCCTGATCTTCTAACTTCTATTCAGAAGGATCCGCCGATGATTCTTGATCCCGTGGCTTCCCATCCTATCAGGGCTTGCTGCGCATCCTTACAACATGAGCCGCTACGCCTTTTGTGTTGGCGTTGTCTTCTCTGCCAATAAACAGCATCTCTCCAGTAGCATCCATCCTTGTCACACTGTAGATCCCAATGGGTCCACTGCATGCCACTACAATGTGACAATTGATAGCTTTTCATCTCTGCTGCCTACTTGGTGTTCTTATCCCGCTCATTACAAGCCATCACAGTACCATTCTCCACTTATGTCATGTCAATTACAAGGAGGCTCGGCCCTGTGGCCTTCCCTAACCTCACGGCTTTCACACACAGCACATACATCCCTTGGCTGAGACCCTTCCCTCCCCAGGCAGTATCCTGGTCTGATTGTGGCGTTCCTCGTAGCAACTTTGTTTACAGGGTGGTTGCTAGCCCCACGCCAACCCTCATCCTTTCTCATCCGCTTGGGGACCGGACATGCCAGGTGTCCCCCATCACACACACAACAAAAACACACATCACCCAATACCTATCCACCACCCTCACACACACACAACACAAACACACATCACCCAATACCTCCCCCACCCTACACACACAACACAACACACATCACCGCGCACCCACAAATTCCCCCTACACACACAACACATACAAACACACATCACCCCGTACCCCCATTCCACCCACACACAACAACACAACACATCACAACACACATCCACCCCGTACCCCCACCCCCACTACACACACAACACATTACACAACACACACAACCATCCCCGTCCCCCCATTCCCCCTACACACATACAACACAACACAACAACACATCACCCCGCACCAACTATACCACCTACACAACACACACAACACACACACCGTACCCCCATCCCCCCTACACACACAACAACACACACAACACACACACACCATCACCCTACCCCACAAACCATCCCCCCATCACACGCACACAAACACAACACACATCAACCCCTATCCCCCATCCCCCCCCCCCTAACACACACAACACAACACACATCACCCGTACCCCAAATCTCCCACACACAACACATCAACAGCAACACAACACAACACACACAACCCTACCCCCCATCCCCCTACAACACAACACAACACAACACAACACACACCACCCGTACCACCCATCCCCCTACAACCACAACACAACCACACCCTACCCACAACCCCACAACAACACACAAACAACACATCACAACACAACACAAACACATCACAACACACCACCCCTACATCACAACACATCACAACACAACACACACACCACAACACATCACAACACAAACACAACACAACACATCACAACACACCATCACCCTTACCCACCCATACCCCCTACATACACAACACAACACAACACATCACAACACAACACATCACAACACACATCACCCTGTACCCCCATCTCCCCAGCTTCTCTCTCCCCTTGCCTCGGTGGATGAGCGTCAAGCAATTAAAGGGAAGCCACTTTTGGAGACCTGCCTGCACGCTTCAAATTGACGCGTTGCTTCCCTTTAACTGTAGAGCGGCCTCTAACTGGCTCCCGCCAAGCTTGCCACAGAAAATGAACAAGAAAAGGTGTAGGGGGCTTGTTGTCATTGTAGTTGTTGGTCATTTGGTTTGGGGGTGTTTTTGTGGGATTTTTCGGGTGGATGGGGTATCTTTTAGGTCTAAATCTTTTTAAAATTGTCAGTTTATGGTGATCCTGCTGGAAATTGTTCTTCTATTGGTGATTTCTTCTGGCAGAATCAGGCTGTTTATTGAAAACAGGAATGATGTAGATCGTGTGATGGTGTGTGGTTGCTGCAGGTTTTATTTGGGTGTACTGGTGGTATTCAGTGTTACATTCTGCTGGACTAGCTCAAGGTGGGAACAGGGCCCTGTTCGTTGTCACCATGCGCGGACATTGTGTTTCCTAGCAACGGGTCTTAGAAACGGGTCTTGGGCAGACAAGAGTGTCAGGGGACATCACCCTCTGGCCTTCTCCTGCACTGCTACATAGGCTAGTGCTCTACAGAGTATTTGTTCTCTTATTCTTTTATTTTACGTATAATGCAGTGAGCACTTGTGTGCTTTTTTGCATCCGGTCCCTGTGTGCGTGCGGTTTGGTACATGTTGTTGTCTGTGTGTTTCCTTTGGCACAGGGTGGCCTGCTCTTCCGAAGGGTGGAGCAGGTTGTTGGCGTGTGCGTGAGGTGGTGTGCGTGCCTTCGTACAGGGGACCTGGTTTGGGGTCTGCTCCATGGAATATGAGGGAGAGTGGAATTGGCACTGATGTTAACTGGTGTGTGTGTATATGAGTGTAAGTAAGTCTTCAATTTTAACGTCTTTCCACTTTAAGTGATACCAGACGGCCCTAAAATAGGAGACTGAATGAAAGAGATGGATAGATAGATAGATAGATCTACTCTGTGTGTTGCGTGCGAGTGTGTGTATGTGTGTGTGTGTGTGTGTGTGTGTGTGTGTGTGTGTGTGTGTAATAAAGAGTAATAACAAGGGAAATACACAAGTAGTATTCTTAACATAAACAGATCAAGAACAACATTTTAAAAACAATAGAAAGAGAAGGGGGAAAAAAAAGGAAAAGAAATTCAAACAGAACTACAACTACAATAAATGCCCTATCATCATCATCATCATCATCATCATCATCATCATCATCATCATCATCATCAGACCCGTGACCTTGGCGGTCGTGGGGGAGACATGAAAGACGATGCCGTGGTAAGCCTCCTCCATCCATCTCGGTCCTCGGCTCTGCGCAGTAGTGCCGAGTCATTCATCCTGGTCCATTCTCTGATGTTGTCCATCCATGACTTGTTCTGTCTTCCCCTCCTTCTGCCACCTTCGAGTGTTCCCTGCAGTACTGTTTTGGGCAGAGTGTTGTGGCGGGTGACGTGGCCGAACCATGTCAGCTTTTTCTTCTTGACGATGGTGAGAAGGGGTTCCTGTGGACCTGCCAGCCGCGTTATTTGACTCTTGACAAATTCGTTGGTCTTTCGTTCTCTCCAGGATAAGCCCAGTAGTTTTCTATGGCATTTTGTTTCGAATGACTGGATTCGCTTTGCTGTTTCAGCAGTCAATGTCCAGGTTTCACTTCCGTACAGCAGGATCGACTGAATTAGGGCTTTGTAGAGCTTTAGTTTGATTGGGAAACTGATCTCTTTACTTTTCCATATGGTGGCGAGTTTTGTCATGGAAGATGTTGCCATGGCTATTCTGACTTTGATTTCTGTCGTCGATCGCCCGTCCTTTGTGAGTGTAGCGCCGAGGTATTTAAAAGCGTCTACCTCCTCCAGTTGTTGGCCGTTCATGTAAATTTTAGCGGTGGCATTGCTCGTGCTGTTCACAAGTACTTTACTTTTCTCCGAGCTCACCTCCATCCCATATGCTCCAGCTCTGTTCTCAAGTCTGGTCGTAAGATCTTGCAGCTCTGTGTTACTTCCGCCCATGAGGTCAATGTCATCGGCAAACCGTAAGTTGTTGAGGGGTCTGCCGCCAATGGAGATGGTAGGGTGGAAGTCATGGAGGGTCTCTCTCATGATGTTTTCCAAGAACAGATTGAACAGGACTGGAGATAACAGGCATCCTTGTCGGACCCCAACTGTGGTTTTGAAGTAGTCTCCGACCTGATTGTTCGGAAGGACTGCACTGCTTGCAGTGTTGTATAGTGCTTGAATGGTTTGCACTAGTCCTTCTTCAATGCCAAACATTCTGAGGACCTGCCACAGGCCTTCGTGCCATACTCTGTCGAAAGCCTTCTTGAAGTCGATGAAGTTGTGGAACAGGTCTCTCTGATGTTGAAGATGTTTTTCCATCAGATGTGGCAGTTAAAAATCTGTTCGATTGTGCTCCTGCCTGCCCTGAACCCAGCTTGTTCCTCTGCAAGGTGTTCTTCTGCCTCCTTCTTGAGTCGATTCAAAATAACTTTGAGCATGATCTTGCTGGCGTGGCTGATGAGGCTGATTGTTCTATAGTTTTGGCATTGGCGTAAATTCCCCTTCTTGGGCAGGGGTATGATGAGTGATTGTGTCCATTCTGTTGGCCACTGTTTTGTCTCCCAAATCTTCTGACAGATAGCTGTAACATATGTGATGACTGTTTCGCCACCATGCTTGAGCAGCTCTGCTGGTATATTGTCTGCTCCTGGGGACTTTCCTACTGGTAAGCTGCGGATGGCTTCTTCCACTTCTTCCCTCAGTATAGGTAATGGCGAGGGTGCTCTTGATGTTGCCCTATAGGACTTAACAATAAACCTTTAGCAATGTCAAACGTTAGCTTTACATTGTTCAAAACTTCGTCAATGGTATTCTCAGAAAAGGCAGGGAGATAAGTTTTTAAATTCTCACATTCAAGTATGATATGGGTATTTGAAATATATTCACCACATAAGCAGTTAACATCCTTGCTGAATTTTGTTGTGAATGCATTTAATCTTATCCTGAAAAACAATGCCTTGAGTTGTTTTTCTTTGACAGCATTTGTATGAATCTCTAAGTGATCAATGCATTCAATTACGTTCTTCCCACTCGGAGTTGAATGTGAAAGCTGCTTGATTTGCCGATGCTTTTCTATGAATTTATTTAAGGAAGCTTCTTCTAACAACTGATAACCCTCTGCAATGGATAGAGGAACATGCAGTACTGTAGACCCTTGTCATTACGTGCA
>CM054166.1:32226924-32249734 GCA_028751875.1 Rapana venosa
TTGAAAAAAGAAAAAAAAGGGAAATAAAATTTCATATTTTAAAAATAGAAAATAAAATAGATGTGTTTTTTTGTTTTCAAAAAGTTACATATTTAAATGAAAAAAAAATGAATCGATCAAAGAACAAAAACCAAAAACAAATTCCCTTTTAAAATTTCAAACAAAATTTAGTTGCCCCCCCAAATTTAAAAACAACAAACGAAAAAAACCCCTTCCCCAACAAAAAAATAACAAACACTTATAAACAACCAAAATATCTCACGTTTTTCCCCCCCCCTTAAAAAAAAAAAAAAATCACCCGTACCCCTTACACACCTACCAAATAGATATATTCCCCCTTTTTTTTAAAAAACACATACAAAGGGCTTAAAATTAAACAAACCCACTGAATCTGATCACCCCATACAACACAACACCTTCCCCCAACCCCAACCCCCCTTAACCAACCAAACACCAACATCACCACCTTTAAACCATCACTACCCCAACCCCCTTTCCCCACCCACCAAAAACCCCCACAACAAACCACACCCACCCCGTACCCCCACCCCCTACACACAACAACACAACAAAACTCACCACGTATCCCCTTCCCCTACCCCCCCACACACAACCCCAACACACACACCACAACTATCCCCCTTACCCCCAACCCATCACCACCCCATCCCCCTACACAACAAAACCAACACACCAACACAACCCCCATCACCCCTACCCTTTACCCAACACACAAAACAACCCCCCCAACCTCCTTCCCCCCACCACAAAACAACCCTACCCCACCCCCCACAACACAAACCCCTACACAACCCACCCCCATCCCCGTAACCCCCAACCCCAACACAAACAACACACACAACCCACCAAACACACAACCCCACCCCCCCCCCCCATCCCCCTAAACACACAACACAACAAACACAACACACATACCCGTCCCCCCTTCCCCCTACACACACACACAACAAAACACATCCCCCGCCCCCCATCCCCAAAACAAAACAAAAACACACACAACACAACCCCCCCCACCCACACACACACACAACACCCCCAAAACCCCAAAACCCACCCCCACACACACAACCACACACACACACACCACCCACCCCACACACACAACACACCAAACAAAACCACAAAACAAACACACACACACCCCTACCCCCATCCCCCTACACCCAACCCCATAACACACAACACAAACCAACACCCTACCCCTACCACAACACAAACAACACAACACCCATACCCCACCCCCTCACCCCTACAAACAAAAACGCCCCACACAACACAAAAAACACCCTACCCCTACCCCCATCCCCCAACAAAACAACACAAACACCACCAACCCAAACCCCCCCCACCACCACCCTTCCACACAAACACACACACCACAACCCATCCCCCCTCCCTCCCAAACAAACACACAACACAACACCTTATCCCCCCCCCCATCCCACAACACAACAAACACACATCACCCCGTCCCCCATTCCCCTACACCACACAACAAACATCACCCCGTACCTCCCTTCCCCTACAACAACAACAACAAACATCACACCCGTACCTCCCATTCCCCCCTACACACACAACACAACAAACATCACCCCGTACCCCAATCCCCTACACCACAAAACAAACAACACACACACATCCAGAGTCCCCCCAATCCCCCTTACACTTACTTATTATTGGGGCCCATCACCCCCCCGGAGCATAGGCCCCGACAACAGTCCGCCAGAGTCCTCTGTCCTGGGCTATTCTCTCCAGCTGTCTCCAGGTATATCCCATCTTTCTGGTTTCTGCCTCAAGGTCGCGTCGCCAGGTGTTTCTTGGCCCTTCCTCTTTTTCGTTTTCCCTGGGGGTTCCATGATAGTGCCTGCCTTGTGATGTTGCTGGCGGCTTTCTCAGGGTGTGCCCAAATTTCCCCACCCCCCATCTCCTGCGCCCGGGTTTCATTTTCCCGGGTGGCAGCTGGTTGGTACGTTGCACAGGTCTGCGTTGCTGATGGTGTCGGGCCGTGGATCTGGAGGATTCGTTCAGGCAGCTGTTGATGAAGGTCTGCACTTTCTTGATGGTGGTCTTTGTTGTCCTCCATGTCTCCGCTCCATATAGTAGGACTGACTTGACGTTGGAGTTGAACAGCCTGATCTTTGTGCGGGTTGGGCACACCCTTGGAGCTCCCGAGTTCTTCAGCTGCAAGTACGCTGCCCTCGCCTTGCCAATTCTTGCTTTTGACGTCTGCGTTTTGTGCCGCCCTGCATGTTTTAAGGGTGCTACCCAGGTAGTGAATGTCTCCCCCTTCTCCCGCTCCTTCCCATTTAGTGTGACTGGGTCCTCACTCGCTGCGTTGATCTTGAGGGAAACTTGGTTTTTTCCTTTTATGGTCTTGAGACCAACTTGTAATGAGGTGGCTGCTAGTTCTGTAGTCTTGTCCTGCATCTGTTGGCGGCTGTGGGAAAGCAGGGCCAGGTCGTCTGCAAAGTGGGGAAACATCCAGCTGGTCCCACAGTGTCCACTGGTTTCCCTTCTTCTGTATGCCGTTGAAGTCTTCATGGTCCAATCGATCGCCAGAGGAAGAGGAAAGGTGACAGGAGACAGCCTTGTCGACTCCGGTTTCACCTCAAAGTTTTTTGTGAGTTGTCCTCCATGGACCACCCGGGAGGTCATTCTTTCATAGGAGTTCTTGATCAAGTTGACCAGTTTGGTTGGCACTCCATGGTGGCGAAGCAATTTCCAGAAGGTGTTGCGGTCCACACTGTCAAATGCTTTCTCATAATCAACAAAGTTGATGTATAAAGATGAGTTCCACTCTAAAGATTGCTCAACGATGATGCGCAAGGTGGCAATCTGATCTACGCATGATCTGTTCTGGCGGAAGCGGCCTGCTGGTCTCGGAGGAGAGGGTCGACTGCGTTTTTCATTCTCTCGAGGAGGATCCCATTAAAGACTTTTCCTGGCACCGACAGAAGCGTTATCCCTCTATAGTTGGCACAGTTGCTGTGGTCTCCCTTCTTGGGTAGCTTGAGAGGTAGCCCTCCTTCCAGTCTGGATTGGGTACTTCCTCCTCTTCCAAATCTTCCCAAAGAGAGGTTACGCATCTCTACCGTGGTTCTCCAGGTCTGCCTTGAGTGCTTCTGCTGGGATGTTGTCTGGTCCTGCTGCCTTGCCATTTCTCAGCATTTTGATGGCTTTCCTGATCTCCTCCCTGGTTGGTTGCTCACAGTTGATGTTAGGTCTCTATCAGCAGGGTCGATGTCCGGGGGGTTTGATGGGACGGATCTGTTCAGGAGTTCCTCAAAGTGCTCTGCCCATCTGTTCAGTTGCCCTCTGTTCCCAGGATGGTGTTTCCTTTCTGTGTCTTTGACTGGTCGCTCAGGCCTGCTGTACTGCCCTGAGAGTTTCTTAGTGGTGTCATACAGCAGCTTCATGTTGTTACTGGCTGCTGCTTCCTCGGCTTCCTCTGCCAGGCTGTTGATGTACTTGCGCTTGTCTGTTCTTGCGCTCCTCTTGACTTCTCTGTTGGCTTCTGTGAAGTCTGCTTGTGCCTTGGCCTTTGCTGCTCTTGTCAGGCTGTTGTTTACTGCTGCTTTCCACTGCTTTCTCTTTTCAATCTTGCCTATTGTGACTGCCGATATCCATTCCTTCTGTTGGTGTCTCTTGGGGCCCACTACTTCCTGACAAGTTGACGTCAGTGTCTCTTTCACTTTCTTCCACTGGCTCTCGATGTCAGTCTCTTCTTCAAGCAGTTCTTGTTGTAGTACTTGGTACTTGTTGGTGAGGGACAGCTTAAATTCTTCATTTATCTTTGAGTCTTTCAGCAGGCTGGTGTTGTACTTCTGCCTCTTTGTTGTTACTTCCATCCAGTTCTTCTTCAGCTTTAGCTTCAGCCTGGCTACCAAAAGGTGGTGGTCAGATGCAACGTCTGCTCCTCTTTTCACTCTTACATCCTGTAGATATCTCCTGAATTTCTTGGCCATGCAGATATGGTCGATCTGGTTCTCAGGCACATGATTTGGTGATACCCAGGTGGCCTTATGTACTCTTCTGTGGGGGAAAATGCTGCCACCGATTACTAGATTGTTGATAGCACAGAAGTCTGCAAATCTCTCGCCATTCTCATTCATCTCTCCTAATCCGTGTCTTCCCATCACTTCCTCGCATCCTGTGTTGTCTTGTCCGATCTTGGCATTGAAATCACCCATGAGGATGTTTATATCTTTTTCTGGGTACTTGGCAATGACGTTCTGCAGTCTGTCGTAGAATTGATCTTTGGCTTCTTCATTGCCGTCATTAGTTGGCGCATAACACTGGATGGTGTTCATTCTGATCTTCTTCTTCTTAGTTCTGAAGGATGCCGCGATGATTCTTGATCCGTGTGCTTCCCATCCTATCAGGGCTTGCTGCGCAGGTCTTGACAACATGAGCGCTACGCCTTTTGTGTGTGGAGCGTTGTCTTCTTCGTGGCCAGAATAAAGCAGCATCTCTCCAGTGAGCAGTCTCCTTTGTCCTGACTGTGTCCAATGGGTCTCACTGATGCCAAGCAATGTGAAGTTGTAGCTTTTCATCTCTGCTGCTACTTGTGTTGTTTTTCCCGTCTCATACAAGGTCCTCACATTCCATGTTCCGACGTTGATGGTCCTGGTCGATTAAAGGGGGGTCGGCCTTGTGGCTTCCGTAGACTCACGGCTTTCACCACACGGCATCATACATCCTCTTGGCGAGGACCCTTCCTCTCCCAGGGCAGTAGTTTGCTTGGTCTGTTGTTGGCGTTTCTGTAGCAAGCTTTGTTTTTACGGGGTGGGGTTGCTAGCCCCACGCCCAACCCTCCTCCTTTCTCATCCGGGCTTGGGACCGGCAATGGCAGAGTTCCCCCTTACACACACACAACAAAACACACATCACCCAATACCATCCATCAACTCCAAACAAAACACTAATCATCCATCCCCTTACACACATAGAAGCAACACACATCCCCTGGGGTCCAATCTTCCTCCTTACAAGATACCCACGAATTTATCCTGCTTCCCCCTACGGCTTGCCTGCGCAAATCAATTACAACAAGCACCCCGACCCATTTCTGACAGCCATTCCACTCATGCCCAGTAACCCCATCTCCTCATCCACATTAACATCTCCCTTGTACCCTGAACCCCCTGTGTCCAAATTGACACTAAATGCCAGCAATCCCACCCTTAGCATTTATCACACCTGCTAAAAGCACTGTATTGTTTCCCGTCCCATCCAACCTCCACATCCAACCTTACAACTCCACTACTGCCGGGTATCTAACGGTCCTTCTGGCATCGATAAACTACGCTTCACACTCCATCATACCATCCTCTCAGGTACCATCCTTACAAGGGCCAATCACCCGTCCCCCAGCCCCGTCAGCTTTATTCACACTAGCACACACATTCATCCCCTACCCGCCTGCCCCTACTCCAACAACCCTACCACTACCCATCCCCCCTACACACACACACACAAAACCACACCACCCCGTACCTCACCCACCACGACAACATCAACACACCCACCCTAACACCAACACAACACCACGTACCCCCCATCCCCCCTACACACACAACACAACACACCATCCCCCTACACCAATTCCCCCAAACAACCAACAGACACACACCCCACATACCACACCGTACCCCCCCACACACACACCCAAACACACACACACAACCCCAACACACCATCCCACCTACACCCATCACCAACCAACACACACACCACACACCACCCACCTACCCCCATCACCCCACACAAACACACACACCTACCCCCACCCCCTACACACACAAACACAACACACATCACCCCGTACCCCCATCCCCCCTACACACACACAACACAACACAACACAACATCACCAACACACAACCCACCCTTCCCACACCCCACATACACAACACCCAACACCACACATCACACACAACAAACAACAACACAACACACACACCACAAACCACACAACACATCCACACACCCACACACACACAACACACACAACACACACATCACACACCCACACCACCACACACACACAACACAACAAACACACAACACAACACACCCCACCCACACCACCCCCACAACCACACACACAACACAAACCAACACAACACACACCACACAACACAACACATCACACAATCACAACAAACAACACAACACATCACAACACATCACACACACACAAAACACAACACACACAACACACACACACTACCCCCCATCCCCACAACACAACACAACACAACACCAACACACACAACACATCACAAAACAACACAACACACACAACACAATCACCCTGTACCCCCCATCCCCCACTACACAACACAACACAACACAACACAACAACACAACACATCACAACACACATCACCTACCCCCACCCCCTACAACACAACACAACACACACAAACAACAAACACAAACACCACACACAACATCAACATACACACAACCAACAACACAACACATCACAACACAAACAAACACAACACAACACAACCAACACAACACAACACATCAACACAACCATCACCTGTACCCCCATCTCCCCAGCTTCTCTCTCCCCTTGCCTCGGTGGATGAGCGTCAAGCAATTAAAGGGAAGCCACTTTTGGAGACCTGCCTGCACGCTTCAAATTGACGCGTTGCTTCCCTTTAACTGTAGAGCGGCCTCTAACTGGTTCCCGCCAAGCTTGCCACAGAAAATGAACAAGAAAAGGTGTAGGGGGCTTGTTGTCATTGTAGTTGTTGGTCATTTGGTTTGGGGGTGTTTTTTGTGGGATTTTTCGGGTGGATGGGGTATCTTTTAGGTCTAAATCTTTTTAAAATTGTCAGTTTATGGTGATCCTGCTGGAAATTGTTCTTCTATTGGTGATTTCTTCTGGCAGAATCAGGCTGTTTATTGAAAACAGGAATGATGTAGATCGTGTGATGGTGTGTGGTTGCTGCAGGTTTTATTTGGGGTACTGGTGGTATTCAGTGTTCACACATTCTGCTGGACTAGCTCAAGGTGGGAACAGGGCCCTGTTCGTTGTCACCATGCGCGGACATTGTGTTTCCTAGCAACGGGTCTTAGAAACGGGTCTTGGGCAGACAAGAGTGTCAGGGGACATCACCCTGTGGCCTTCTCCTGCACTGCTACATAGGCTAGTGCTCTACAGAGTATTTGTTCTCTTATTCTTTTATTTTACGTATAATGCAGTGAGCACTTGTGTGCTTTTTGCATCCGTTCCCCGTGTGCGTGCGGTTTGGTACATGTTGTTGTCTGTGTGTTTCCTTTGGCACAGGGTGGCCTGCTCTTCCGGAGGGTGGAGCAGGTTGTTGGCGTGTGCGCGGGGTGGTGTGCGTGCCTTCGTACAGGGGACCTGGTTTGGGGTCTGCTCCATGGACTTTGAGGGAGAGTGGAATTGGCACTGATGTTAACTGGTGTGTGTGTATGTGAGTGTAAGTAAGTCTTCAATTTTAACGTCTTTCCACTTTAAGTGATACCAGACGGCCCTAAAATAGGAGACTGAATGAAAGAGATGGATAGATAGATAGATAGATCTACTCTGTGTGTTGCGTGCGAGTGTTTTGTGTTGTGTGTGTGTGTGTGTGTGTGTGTGGGGTGTGTGTGTGTGTGTGTAATAAAGAGTAATAACAAGGGAAATACACAAGTAGTATTCTTAACATAAACAGATCAAGAAACAACATTTTAAAAACAATAGAAAGAGAAGGGGAAAAAAAGGAAAAGAAATTCAAACAGAACTACAACTACAATAAATGCCCTTATAGGACTTAACAATAAACCTTTACAATGGTCAAACGTTAGCTTTACATTGTTCCAAAACTTCGTCAATGGTATTCTCAAAAGCAGGGAGAATAAGGGTTTTTAAATCTCACATTGCAAGTCTTATCTGGGGTATTTTAGAAATAATATTCACCACATAAGCAGTTAACATCCTGCTGCATTTTGTTGTGCTATGCATATAATCTTATCCTGAAAAACAATGCCATAGTTTGTCTTTCTTTGACATCATTTGTATGAAACATCTAAGTGATCAATGCATATCAATTACGTTCTTCCCCACCTCGGAGTTGAATGTGAAAGCTGCTTTGATTTGCGATGCTTTTCCTAATTGGAAAATTTTTTATTTTAAGGAACTTCTTCTAACAACTGATAACCCTCTGCCATGGATAGAGGAACAATGCAGTACTGTAGACCCCAGGTCATTACGGCAACCATTCTTCGCAGCCCGATCAGCCCACTCATAGAAAATAATCCCTAAATTGAGTGTGAGTGTGAGTTTATGTGAGTTAGTGATGTGTGTGTGTGTGTGTGTTGTGTGTGTGTGTGTGTGTGGTGTGTGCGTGTTGTGTGTGTGTGTGTTGTGTTAGTGCTGCGTGGCGTTGGGTCGTTGGGAGTGAGTGTGTGTGTGTGTGTGTTGTGTGTGCGTGTGTGTGTTGTGTGCTGTAGCCATAATTATGATGGATGTATCTAAACTAGCTGTGTGACCGTAGCACATGTGCCTTTTTTTAACGTCTAGTCACCGGGGGGGGGGGGGGGGGGGTATCTATGTTATAACCACTTTAAGTCACGGCAGATTTCCTATCTCTCTTTCTCTCCATCTATGAAATCGCTGCTCAAACCCGTGAGAAAAGCGCGCCACAAAGAGCAGCGCACCCATTACTGTTTTTATTATTTTTTTTCTTTTCTTCCTGTCTGCAACTGTAAATTTGTTTCCTCCCTACAGAGTGGCTTTTTTTCTAAGAATTTTGCCAGGGACAACAACTCTCAATGTTGCCGTGGGTTCTTTTACCAGCGCTAAATAATTGTGTGTCCCCCGTGGGTCTCCCAGGGTATTCTTGCAAAGCGAGCATTGCAAGAATAGGAACCCTGCCCGCCATCCAGGCATGTCGTAAAAGGCGACTAAGGAGGCACCTTTCCCCCTAGGTAAAGGGGGTTGGACACAGGGCTAACAGCCCTGCTCCGTAAAAAATCTCCTGTTACGGAAACCTTAAACAGAAAAACTCTTGCCAATTCAGTCTTTGGGAGGTCTGGGGATCCTTCAAGGAAACCTATAAGTGATATTCGACAATGGGAGACAGATAGGGAGAAATGTAGGGAAAGAGCATGTGTTTATGTGAGACTGGAAATTGGTTTGGCACTAAACTTGTGTGTGTGTGAGTGTGTGTGTGAGGTGTGTGGGTGAGGTTGTGTAGTGTGTGTGTGGTGTGTGTGTGAAATGTGTGTGAATGTGTAGAGATTGTTTGTGTGTGTGTGAGTGTGTGTGTGAGATAACTGTGACAGAGATTAGAGGGAGAAGAGAGTGTGTATATAGTGGTGTGCGGGTCCGTGCGTGCGCGCACAACGCGTGTTTTGTGGGCGCGGCGTGCGTGCATGCTTGCGTTTGTGCGTGTTGGTAATATGGTGTATGCGTGCGACAATCAAGTCAATGTCAAATTTTTTATTTTCCAGAATAGTACATTGAATAAGCAATGCAATTTTCCTTTCTTCCATCAGTCATCTATCATTTAGGAACAATAAACAACTTTTCAATATTAGTAACTACATTATTATCATAAACCAATAATAATAAAACTATAACTCCAAAGAGAAATTGAAATAGAAAAAAAAGAAAACCACACACACCCGCACTGATATGCCAAACACACACACACACACACACACACACACACACCACACACACAACAACACACACTACACACACACACACACACACACAACTACACACACACTAACACTCCACTCACAACACAAACAATCACACACGCGACGAAAAACAAGAAAACTCATCACAACAAACATCGACCCCCCACCCCCCATGCCCCCCGCCCCAACAAGATAAAATACATGCATAACTCCTACACATATACAAGCACGCGCGCGCGCACACACACACACACACACACACCACACACACACACAACACACCCTAACGCACACTGCAACGCAACAGAAACACAACACAACCAACCCATCCCAACACAAACACATCACACTCACATACATATACATCACTCGACATACACGCTCACACATTAAAAAACTTTGTACTCACTTAGATTTGATTTACAAGAAATGAAAGAAAACAATAATAAGATGTCAAACAAATTATATCAGGTTACAATATTACCCGTTCCATGTTCATGTTAATAATTAATGACAACCAACACGACAAAAAGTTCCGTAACCACGCCTCCCCCCCCCATAAAAAAAAAACACAACAAAAACAAACAACAACAACACCACCAACAAACCATAAGAAAAAAAAAAACCAAGGAAACAAACAAACAGGACAGGGCCGGGGGGGGTGGGGGTAGGGTGGGGGTGGGGGGGAGCGGGTTATCGGGTAGGAATATAAAAAAACCAATAACAAGCCAACATACAGAAAAATGAAAAGAATAAAAATATACAAACAAAAAACTAGTGTACATACATGTATGAATACTTACATAATGAAGGAGAAAAAAAACCCAAGGCCCACAACTGACTAGACTGTCAAACCAGTGTGGGTGTCTGTGTGTGTTTATTCATTTTTTATTTTATTGATTTGTTTCTTCTTTTATATCGAGGACAATGGAATAAGCACTCATGTGCTTTTTTGTGTATGCGGTTTTGTAAATTTTGTCATCTGTTTCCTCCACCGGCCACAGTGGCCTACTCTTCCGAAAAGCGGAACAAGATTTAACGTGTGTGAATGTGTGTGTTGTGTGATGTGTGTGTGTTTTGGTGTGTGGAGTGTGAAGTGGTGTGTGAGTGGAGTGTGTGGTGTGTGTGTGTGCACATGCCCGTGTGGAAACTGGGTGTAACCATGGCCTTGCAGTCAGGGATTGTCTGTCTGTCTGGGTCTGTCTGTCCGTTCTGTTCAGTCCGTCTGTCTGTCTGCCTCAAGTTGACCAGGGTCGGTCTGACGTCTGATTTTGTCCGACTGTCCTGCGTGTTATGTCTGTCCTCAGTCAGCTTGTCTGTCTTTCTGCTCAGTTACCAGGGTCTGTCTGTCTGACCTGATTGTCTGTCTGTCTGTTTGTCTGTCTGTCACAGTCACCAGTGTCTGTCTATCTTACGTCCTGTCTGTCTGTCTGTCTGTCCATCTGTCTGTCTGTCTGTCTGTGTCATTGACCAGGGTCGGTCTGTCTGTTTGTCTATCTGTCTGTCTGTCTGTCCATCTGTCTGTCTGTCTGTCTGTCTGTCCATCTGACTGTTTGTCTTGCTGCCTCGAGTGACACAGGGTCGGTCCTGTCTGTCTGTCCCTGTCTGGTGCCGTCGTCCGTCTGTCTGTCTGTCTGCCTTAGTGACCAGGGTCCCCCACCCCCTGTCTGTCTGTCTGTCCCACAGTCTGTCTGTCCCCTGTCTGTCCTGACTGGCGTCAGTTGACCAGAGTCTGTCTGTCTGTCTGTCTGCCTCAGTGACCAGGTATCTGTTTGGTCTGTCTGTCTGTCCTGTCTGTCCGTCTTTCTCTCTGCTTGTCCTGTCTGTCCATCTGTCTGTCTGGGGGGTTCTATCTGTCCTGTCTGTCCCGTCCGTCTGTTGTACCTATCTGTCTATCCATCTGTCTGTCTATCCAGTCTGTCCGTCCGTCGTCTGTCTATCTGCTGTCTTGTTCGTATGCTGTCCCATCTGTACTGTCTGTCTGTCTGTCTGTCTATCCTTCTGTCTGTCCGACTGTTTGTCTGTCTGTCTGTTCCTCACCAGAGTCAATGTGGCTTCACTTTTTCATGGGAAGTAAACCCTTGGTCCCAGTTTCTTCTACATTGAGGAAATTGTGTGATTGCGCTCCCCTGCTGCAAGGCATCTGGGCCACGCGCTGATCCGTCCTCTGGGGAGGATGTCTGCTTCAGCACTGACAGGCTTTGAGGCCAGGGAGCAGCACAAACCCCATCTCTAGAAACAGAGTGTGGCTGCCTATTTCTTCATTAGCACACGTTTTGCGTGGGGTGGAGGAGGAGAGGAGGGAATGTCCATAGCAGGCAAATATTGTCAAGTACTAAAGCAATGAATGCAGATTTTCTAATGTTTTGTTCCTGTACCTTTTTTTTTTCTAAAGTAACCGTGAAAGAATGGATGATATAGTTGGGTAAGTAATTGTGTTCCTTTGGCTTTGTATGATTTTTTATTTTTAATAATTCCTAAAACATTCTTTTAACCTAAGTGTGTGCGCCGTTGTTCGCATGCACGCATGAGTGTATGAGTGTGTGTGGTTTTGCGTGTGATATATATGTGTCGGTGGTGCGTCGAATGTAATTGTGTGTAATTTTTATTTTTCAGATGTAAATTTTTTATTGCTTTTCCTCTTTTTTTTTTTACTGGTACAATTTAATTTGGTAAAGGTTGCAAGAATGTCGGTTTTTTCGTAGCAGTCCACGTGTGTACGCAGTTTTGTTTAATTTTGTCCTTCCGTTTCCCAATCCCAACTAATGGCCTACTCTAGCCAAAAAGCGGAACGGTATTTTAAAATTTTTGGCGCAATGTGCTGTGTGCGATCGCAACACGGGAACCTCGGTTTATAGCTCTCAACCGAAAGACTTCTGGGGGGAGAGTGGAGTCTGCAGGAAAAATTCCTTGAACGAGATTCGAACCCAGGTCAACAGATCACGAGGGCATTGCATATTACTCTAACCACTAGGCTATCCCGTCCCTCGTGTGGGTGTTTATTTTATTTTTTTTATTCTTTTATATCGAATATAATGGAATAAGCACTTGTGCTTTTTTATCTCCAGTCCCCGTGTGTATGCGGTTTTTGTAAATTCTGTCATCTATTCCCACCGGCACACAATGTCCTACTCTTACGAAAAGCGGAACATGAGTTAACGTTTACGCAAGATGTTCTGCGTGCGTTTGCATACGGGGCCTCGGTTTATAGTCTCATCCGAAAGACATTTGGGGAGAGTGGAGTCTGCACTGATGTTAACTCCAGGGGAAAATATCCCCTTGAACGGGAATCAAACGCGGGTCGTCAGATTGGCAGTACAATGTTCTGTGTATGTGTGTGTGGTGTGTGTGCGCGCGCGCGCGCGCGCGGGTGTGTGGTGTGTGCACGCGCGAGCGCGCGTGCGTTCGTGTGAGTGTAGGAGTACGTGGTGTGGGTTTTTCTAATTTCCTTTTATTAACGAGGAATAATGGAATAAACAACATATGCCTTTTTTAAAAATATCTAGTCCCGCGTGTGTGGGTTTTTTTTCATTGTTGTTATGCTGTTCCCACCGCCACACAAAGGCCTTACTCTAAAAAGAAAAAGTTGTCACAAGAGTTTTTAAAAGAACGAGTGGGAAAGGTGTTCTGCGTGCGATCGCAATGCGGCCTCGTTTATAGTCTCATCTGAAGTACCTTTGGGGGAGAGTGGAGTATGTACTGATGAACTTCAGGAGACTGGAACCCAGTCATCAGATTGCAAGTGCATGGTTTCTAACCAGTAGCTATCATCTGTGGTGAGTGTGTGTGTGTGTGTGTGTGTGAGTGTGAGTGTGTGTGTGTGTGTGTGTGTGTGTGTGTGTGTGGTGTGTGGTGGTGTGTGTGTGTGTGTGTGTGTGTGTGTGTGTAGTGTGTGTGTGTGTGGTGTGTGTGTGTTGTGTGGTGGTGAGTGTGTGTGTGTGTGTGTGTGTGTGGTGTGTGTGTGTGTGTGTGTGTTGTGTGGTGTGTGGTGTGTGTGTGTGGTGTGGTGTGTGTGTGTGTGTGTGTGTGTGTGTGTGTGTGTGTGTGTGTGTGCGTGTTTGTGGTGTGGTGTGTGTGTGTGTTGTGTGTGAGTGTGTGTGTGTGTGTTTTGTGTGTGTGTGTGTGTGTGTGGTGTGTGTGGTGTGTGTGTGGTGGTGTGTGTGTGTGTGTGGTGGGGTGTGTGTGGTGTGTGTGTGTGTGGTGTGGTGTGTGTTAGTGTGTGTGGTGTGTGTGTGTGTGTGTGTGTGTGTGTGGTGTGTGTGTGTGTGTGTGGTGTGTGTGTTGTGTGTGTGTAGTGTGAAGTGTGTGTGTGTGTGTGTGTGTGTGTGTGTGTGTGTGTGTGGTGTGTGTTGTGGTGTGTGTGTGTGTGTGAGTGTGTGTGTGTGTGTGTGTGTGTTGTGTGTGTGTGTGTTGTGAGAGATGGGACAGAGAGATATAGAGAGATGAGAGTGGAGTGAGAGGTTTGAATGGATATATAGAGATGAGAGATAGAGAGTGAGAGAGAGGTTTTAGTAGGGTGAGTGAGAGTAGTGAGATGTGATTGATGAGATGTAGTGAGTGATGGGTGAGTAGTAGGTTAGATGGTGTGTAGGTAGAGTTTGGTGTGAGTGAGTGGAGAGTTGAGAGTTTTGGTGATAAGAGAGAGTAGGAGATAGTTGTAGAGGTGAGAGAGGAGAAGAGTGTGAGAGTAGATAGATGTGTTTGTTAGTGTTGAGCTGAGAGAGTGAGTAGTGAGTGTGAGTGTGAGTGAAGTGAGATGATGGAGAGGGATTTTGAGAGAGAGTGGGAGAGGTAGTGTGAGTGTGTGTATTGAGAGATGTGTGTGTGAGTGATGAGTGTGAGGAGTTGGATGGTAGAGTGAGTGTAGTGTGAGAGAGAGAGAGTAAGGAGATGAGTGAGAGAGTGATAGATAATGAGTGAGATAGAGAGAGAGTGAGAGAGATGAGAGATGATGTTAGTGTGAGAGAGAGAGATGATGAGATTTAGAGTATGAGATGATAGTGTGAAGTGTGAGAGTGAGTAGAGAGAGAGTGTGTGTGTGTGAGTGTTTAGAGAGTGTGAGAGGAGTGAGATGTGGGAGAGTTAGGGTGAGATAGAGATGTAGTGATGTGAGAGAGAGTGAGAGGATGTGAGATTGAGAGAGTGTGTGAGTGTGTGTGTGTGTGTGTGAAGGATGTGTTGAGTGTAGTGAGTTTGAGTGTGTAGTGTAGAGGGTTAGAGTTAGTGGTGTGTGTGATAGAGTGTGAGTGTGTATGAGAGTGTGTGATTTGTGGTTGTAGAAGCGTGTGGTGGTGTGAGAGTGTGAGTGTGTGAGTGAGTGTGAGAGTTGTGTTGAGTGTGTGTGGTTGTTCTGTGTGTCTGTGGTGTGTGGTGAGTGTCCTGTGTGTTTGAGTGTGTGTGTCTTGTGTGTGAGTGTGTGTCTGTGTGTGGTGTGTGGTGTGGCACATGTCCGCGGAAGGAACTCCTGAATCTGACTCAACTGAAAAAGAAGAGTTTCCACCTCAGCAGGGTGAGACAAACACGTACACCCCCAGAGTGTGGCTGCCATAGCTTCAGGGAAGATGTCCTGCTTCAGCAATGACAGGCATTTGAGCAGGGAACAGCAACAAACCACCCTTCTCTGAATCATGTGGGCTGCCTAATACTACAATGAGCACACGTATGCGTGGGTGGAGGAGGAGGAGAAGGGATGACACTGCAGGCACAGTATTGTCACTACTAGATAAAGCAACGAATGGCCAATATATTTCTAATGATTTGTGCCTGTACCTTTATTTCAAAAGTAACATGAACGAATGGATCATAAGCAGGTGAAGTAATTTTTGTTTGTTCGCGGTTTTATGATTTTTAATTTTTTTAATTCTTTATAACAGTTTTTACCTACAGTGTGTGCGTGCAGTGCATGCACGCAATAGTGTAATGAGTGAGTGGTGTGTGTGTGGAGTGTGAGAGTGTGTTGTTTGTGTGCGTTGTACAAATGTTGGTCGGTGTGCGTGTGCTATGTAAGTGTGTGTACATTTTTATTTCCAGTGTAATTATTTTAATGGCTTTTCCTCATTTTAACTGGTCCAATAACATTGGAAGAGGGATTAGCAATAATGTAAAGTATTTTTCGATAGCAGTCCCTCCGTGTGTTATGCAGTATTTTTTGTAAATTTTGTCCTTCCGGGTTCCCACCCGCACACAATGGTCTACTCTTTCCGAACAGCATGAACGGGTTTTTTAACGTTTGCGCAAGATGTTCTGCGTGCGTTCCGCAACCACGGGGGCCCTCGTTTATAGTCTCAATCCGAACGACTTTTGGTGAGAGTGGTGGTCTGCACAGATGTTAACTCCAGGGAAAAAGTGTTTCCCCTTTGAACTGGAATCGAACCGGGGTCGTCCAGAATTGCTAGTGCAATTTTCAGTGTGTGAGTGTGTGTGAGTGTGTGTGTGAGTGTGTTGTGTGTGTGTGTGTGAGGTGTGTGTGCGCGCGCGCGCAGCGGTGGCGTACGTGCGGGCGTGCGTCGTTCGTGGTGAGAGTGTGTGTGTAAACGTATGTGTGTGTGGGAGGATAATGTTAATAAGCAATCATGTGCTTTTTTTTTTTTATATCTTAGTCCTCCGTGTGAAATGGTTTTTTTCAATTGTTGTCATCTGTTCCCACCGGCACACAATGGCCTACTCTTACGGGGCCTAATCAGGGTTTTCAAGAGTTGTGAATTTTTGTAGTGGCATAGATTGTGTTTTTAGTGAAAAGTAATCATCAGTGTGTATGAATTCTGATTATTGTATAAGTCTATACTGATCATATTCTTTAACAATATTACGAAATCAAACTTTGCAAACCAAAAGGTGTATTTTCCTCCAATGAAAGATGAAGTATAGTGTGTTTTCTTTGCACCAAACAGCATGTTACAGATCACAACTTTCACTAAAATTCTAATTACTGTTGGTGATGTTTTTCTAACCAACACAGAGGCCCGTTTGGGTGCAAGTAAAGGGAGGTAACTGGTAAAACGGCAGTTAGTGAAGTGTGCGTTGTTGATTATTGTGTTCAATATGGAATTAGTGAAGTGTGCGTTGTTGATTATTGTGTTCAATATGGAATTAGTGAAGAGTGCATTGGTGATTGCTGTGTTCAATATGGAATTAGTGAAGAGTGCATTGGTGATTGCTGTGTTCAATATGGAATTAGTGAAGTGTGCATTGGTGATTGCTGTGTTCAATATGGAATTAGTGAAGTGTGCATTGGTGATTGCTGTGTTCAATATGGAATTAGTGAAGAGTGCATTGGTGATTGCTGTGTTCAATATGGAATTAGTGAAGTGTGCATTGGTGATTGCTGTGTTCAATAAGGAAATAAGTGAAGTGGTGTATAGGTGAGTGGTTTGTGTTTGTTATTGGAATTAGTGAAGTGTGCTTGGTTAGCCTGAACAAGAAGGAATGACATGTTCCAGCACATGTTGGTCAGCGTCAAGTGTGGGTATGTTGTGTTTCATCCTGCTGCTGTTTTTGAAGACTTTGCTGTGACCGTCTATGCTGTGCTGTGCCGTGCTGTTCTGTGCCGGTGCAGAGCCGTGCGTGCTTGCTGTTCCTGTGCCATGCTGTGCCATGCTGTGCGAGTGCAGTGCTTGTGCTTGAGCTGTGCTGTGCCGTGCTGTGTGTGCCATCTTGCTGTGCCATTGCGTGTGCTGTGCTGTGCCGTGCTGTGCCGCGCTGTGCTGTGTTTGAGCTGTGCCGTGCGTCCCTTGCTGTGCTGTGGCTATGCAGTGCCTGTGCTGTGCTATGCCTGTGACGAGCTGTGTTTGTGCTGTGCTGTGCTGTGCTGTTGCTGTGCAGTGCTTGTGCAGTGCCGTGTTGTGGGCTATGCGTGAGCATGAGCTGGTTGTGCTATGCATGCTGTAATGTGCCGTGGCTGTGCTTGTGCTGTGCTGTGTTTGCTGTGTTGTGCTGTGTTGTGGCCATGCCGTGATGTGTTTGTCTTTGCTGTGCTGTTGGTGTGCCGTGTTGTTGCAGTGCTGTCTGTGGCTGTGCCAATGCCGTGCCATGCTGTGTTGTGCCATGCCGTGCTGTGTTGTTTTTTCGACCGAGTGTGGCAAGAAGCTCTGTGCCAAGTCATGACGGACTATAACTTCGACGAGGACCTGATTCAAGTCATCCAGGCGCTGTATGACAGCTCCCACAGTGGCAGTCCCCTCCAATGGTTGAGAAATCGTGGAGTTCTTCCGGACTCCAGTTGGATGTTTCGACAAGGCCTGCCCGCAATCCCCCGTTCTTTTCAACGTGTTCCTGGAGAACATTCATGCAGGAGTGCCCTCCAAAGAATTCAAGACCACAATCAACAATAGGAGGAAGGCCAGTCTGGCAATCTTCGATTCGCAGACGATATTGATCTTCAGGGCCGCAGTGAAGAAAGAAAACTCCAGGATCTCACCACCAACTGGAAACAATCAGCCAATGCCCACGGTATGGAGATCAGCACGGAAAAGAGCAAGTATCCTAGTGAACATACCACAACCGACCACTCCCACCAGCATCAGAAGAGTGGCGAGCACTAGAGGAGGTGGAAACTTTCAAGTACCTTGGAGCAGTCAATCACCAAAGAAGGCACGAGCACAACAAGAGGATGAAGATCAACTTGCTGTTGGCACTCCTCCTTCCCATGACTAAGCTTGGCGAAAGTGTGGAGAAACCACAAAAATCAGAACCCACATCTAAAGGTCAGACAACTACAAGGCACTCGTCCACGTCCATGCGCCCTTGTACAGTTTTTTCAGTGAAGCATGGACACATACTGCCGATATAGAACGTCGATTCAAGCTTGAAGATGAAAGTGCCTCAGCGGATCCTGAAACATCACCTACAGAGACCGCAAAAACCAATGACTACGCTGGCAGCAGATCGAGGCAACTGGCTGGCAAACAAGAACCATTGCTAGATACAGTCAAACGGAGGAAACTGAAAAGTGGTTTGGCCACACAACAAGGCATAACAGCCTGTCAAGACATTCGCTAGCAGGGAATGGTGGAAGGAAGCCAGGAGGCAGGGACGACCGCGCAAAAGCTGGATATCCAACATCCAAGGAGTGGACCGGCCTCACTGTACCAAACCTCCCTGAAAACATGCCCAGGACAGGAACCCATTGTGGCGGTCCACTTTGCCAACGTCCGTGCTGGTACCCCCAACGGTCCCGTCCCGACCAAGGATGAGTGAGCGAGTGAGGTGTATCATAGATGGTTGTGTGAGCTCGTGGTTGTTCCCATGGATGATTTTATTGGGGTAGTGGTGCATCTAGATGTTTTAATGGCAGGTAGTGGTGTATGATAGATGGTTTAATGAGGTAGTGGTGTATCATAATTGTTTTAATGTGTAGTGGTGTATCATAGATTTTTTATGTGCGTAGTGGTGTATCATAGATGGTTTTATGAGGTATGTGTATCATAAGATGGTTTTATGTGGTAGTGGTGATCATAATGGTTATAATGAGGTAGTGGGTGTACATAGATGGTTTTTTTAATGAGGTAAGTGGGTGTATCATAGATGGGTTTTATGTTGTAGTGTGTATCAA
The DNA here is from genome assembly GCA_028751875.1 of Rapana venosa. Lineage (NCBI taxonomy): Eukaryota > Metazoa > Mollusca > Gastropoda > Neogastropoda > Muricidae > Rapana > Rapana venosa. Next base: position 32,246,171 of record CM054166.1, read on the forward strand.
TAGATGGTTTTTTAATGGGTAGTGGTGTATCATTAGATGGTTTTATGTAGTGGTGTATCATAGTATGATTTTAATTGAGGTAGTGGTGTATCATAGGATGGTTCTTAATGATGTAGTGGTGTATCATAGAATGTTTTATGAGGTAGTGGTGGTATCATAGATGGTTTTATGAGGTAGTGGTGTATCAAAGATGGTTTACGAAGGTGACAGTAGGTGTGTTTTATAGATGGTTTTATGAGTTGACAGTATAGTGTATCATAGATGGTTGTATGAGGTAGTGGTGTATCATAGATGGTTTTATGAGGTAGTGGTGTATCATAGATGGTTTTATGAGGTGACAGTAGTGGTGTATCATAGATGGTTTTATGAGGTAGTGGTGTATCATAGATGGTTGTATGCGGTCGTGGGTGTATCATAGGATGATAATAGGAGGTAGGATTATCCTAGATGGTTTTAATGAGGTAGTGTGTCTCATAGATGGTTTTATGAGGTGACAGTAGTGGTGTATCATAGATGGTTTTATTGAGGTGACAGTTGTTGTGTATCATAGATGGTCTTATGAGGTAGTGGTGTATCCTAGATGGTTTGATGAGGTAGTGGTGTATCAGATGGTTGTATGAGGTCGTGGTGTATCATAGATGATTTTATGAGCTGACAGTAACGGCATTACATACACAATTTTTTCTCCCGAAAATGGATACCATATTGCAAAAGTGAGTCTGATACTTGTTACACGTTTCATGTTGGCAGTTGTTACATGTTTCTGGTTGTAGTTTTACACGTGGTTATGGGTTGGTGATTGTAGCCTGCTCGTACGTTTTGCATCCAGTTGGCTGTTACAGGTGTTATGGGCGCCCTTTTGTTTGGGCATGGTGGTTACAGTGTGTCGTACGTTTTGTTTTAGGCCGTTTGTATAATAATAAGAAGAATAAAGAGTAGAATTTATGTAGCACGATATCTTGTAAAAAAGAAAAGCAAAACAAATCAAAGCGCTTCCATCCATACCACTCCCACACATGCAACCAACAATGATTAACCGTTTTAACAATTTCAAATATACACAAACATGCGCGCGTGCGCGCGCGCACACACACACAACAAACCACACACACAAACCCACACACCACCCCACAGGTTAATTTTTCCAGGGGAAGGGAGTTTTTTTCTATTGAAGGCAAGGGCAGAAATTAGATGAAAAAAAAAGGGAAGTCTTAGGTTGGAAATAGGGATTCTGGGTGGATTTAAAAAGGTCGTAAGAAGGCTTTTCAAGAAGGAGAGAGGAGGTCATTCCAGATCGATGGACTAGAAATAGAGAAAGAGCGACGGCAACGGGGAGTGGTTGAACCCAGGATTCGTAAGGATAAGGTACTGAACAGAGCTAGGGGAAGTGAAGGGGGTTCAAGTGAGACAGGGTGGATGGGTGTCTAGAGGTAACGCGCCTGTCTAAAAGGAAAAGTCCGGGTCCGAAGTGTGCGGCGGTTCGTCCCCCCTTTTGGGCCCGAAATTTTTTTGCCCCCCATCCTTAGACCGAGTGGGGTCTGGGCGCTAGCTTTGGGATGAGACGATAAACCAGGCCCCCTTTGTGCACACGTAATTATTTAGGGCACGTAAAAACCCACGGCAACAAGGAGTTCCCCCTGGCAAAATTCTTAAAAAAAACCACTCGATAGGAAACAATACAGCTGCAGAAAAAAAAAAGGGGGTGAAAAGGGGGGCGCAGCGCTAAGTGGCGACGCGTTCTCCCCTCTCCCCGGGGGGAAAAGCCCGAATTTTACGGAGAGAAATCTGCGGACTTAAAGGGTAGAAATAAAATCTGACGCTTGATTTTTTGCTTTAAAAAAGATTCAGCGCTATATAAATTCCATATATTAATTTTACATTATTTTATTTTTAAAAACCCGAGGTGGGGGGTGCGTTTTGTGGGGGCATTTGTGACAAAAGGGACTGACTTGTACTTTACTCTCTGTGGCACGGGAACCCGTGGAGAGATCGCAAGAGGGTGAGGAAAGTGCCAGATATTTTTTTTTCTGAGGACTGTCGAGCACAGAGTTTTTTTGCGTTGAAGGGATGGGTAGATGATGCTGCAGACCAGCCCAAAAAAGAATTACATAGGCGTTTAATTTATAGTAGCAACTGACAGTCGGGTGACGAATTTTTTGCATAGAAATGTTGTCGATAAATATAATTTGACTATGGTGTAAAAGGAACGTCGTATTCCCAAATTCATTGAAGCGGTTGCCAGGAAAGGTTTGTTTTTGGCCCCTAAAATCAGGGGCTTCCTTTTTTACTTGTTTAGCTGAAACTTTTTTTGTTCCCCATTTTTTGAATATCTTGGAGGCAGGGTGACAATTTGTCAAGAGGAAGGCACTTTTCAGGAGTTCACGCTTTAAATTTGGAGTCATCAGAGTAGAAATGATGGTTGATCAGGGAAGGTTTATTAATTACAGTGGAGCAGTGTAGAGAGGAAAAGCGGGGCCCAAACAACCCCTGCAAAAAACCACTTTCCAGTTTGGCAGGAAATATTGAATCTTGTTTATTTGCAATGTAGTGAAAGGGGTCGAGGTATGAACAAAACCGTTGAGGGCTGCCCCTTTAATCCCAAGTTTTTTTGGAGACAAGAAGAAGAACGGAGTGGTCTACGTGTCGTTGGCTCAGATAAGCGAGAAGTTTAGAAGGAATTTCCCGAGCAGAAGCGTGTAGAAGCTGTTTAGAGTGTGGCAGGGGGTTTCCCGTGCTGTGGTTGATGGGGTAGGGAGGGTGAAAGCGGGAAGGAGAGTATTTGAAAAAAGATGGTGTTGAGTTTTTTTGAACGACTTTTTCAAGGACTTTGGGAGAAAAAAGTTCGTTTGATTTTTAGATCGTTGAAAAAATTATACTGAAGCTTTTATTGTTTGAGATGGTTATGCGCTGTCGAAACAGTGTTGTAAAAGATTTTAATTTGAAAAAATCGTGAAAGTTCGCTAATGTAAATCGATGTAATTTGAAAGGACAACGGGTAACGGGGTGTGACCCAGCAGAAAGTGATGCCTAATGTTAAAGCACCATACCTTGCAACCACACCCCACAAAAAAAAATCAGGGCTTTTTATTTAAAATGCTACTAGTGTTCATGGGGGAAAAACAGGCTTTCGGGGGGTGGTGGGGGGGTACGTTTTCCCTAAAAAGTCTTTCCCCTTTCCCTTTTTTTCCAAATTGTCCTCAGGCTGGCACGTTAGAAGCTCTAAACTGTTGTTATCAAGAGAGCACTGTTGATGGTGTTGTCAGGCTTCGAATCCTACATAGTGAACACCAGTCCCCGCAGCCGGCCCTTCCCCCAACACCCCCACCACCAACACCACATTCCCCCCCCCCTCCCTCCCCCCCAAAGTGTAGAAAGTGGACTCCAGCCAAAGACTCAGTCCCTCTGCCCACCTGAAAAACACAGACACATTCTCCCCCCAACACGCCCCTGACCCAACCGCTGAAAACGCCCTTGTTTATTGGGAAAAAAGCAACGCAGCACCACGAGCGAAGGAACAAAGTGAATCAAAACCCCAAAAACTTTACAGCGTGGTGCTGTGCTGTG
>CM054166.1:32250234-32281510 GCA_028751875.1 Rapana venosa
GGGAAAAAGAGTGGTTGTCAAGTTGAGTTTTGAGAGCAAAGAAAGTCTGAGCCAGAAGGTAACCCCAGGCCTTAGACATTCCCTCCTTCCCTTCCCAAGTTCCAAAGTTTGTCACAAACCTCTGCCCACACTGACCTCTTGATCACTATAAACTATTCTCCCCCAAAACTGCTTGATGAGCATGCACCTCCTACTGATCATCTCCTCCACTGACAGACCCTGGGGCGCCATGGTACCCCCAAAAGACATCTTGATAGCGAAGCGCAAACGCCGGCAACTAGAACGGCTAGTGGCGGAAGTCATAAACCGAAATAAAAAAACAGCTTTTCCGGAAAACAAATAAACAAAGTCAACTCTTAATCCATTCCAGCAAAGGACAGCTACTACTTTTCCCCAAATTCTCTGTGCTAAAATCCATAAATCTCTTTTTTCCCTCACCTCAAATCTCCTTGGACTGCAAAAACAACTCCTCTCCCTTTAACACCCACAGCCTGTTTAAACTTCCATCCATATTTTCTGCCTTCTTTTCAGAACAAAGTTCGAAACATACGCTCAGACTTGATCAAACTCAATTCCAGCCTGCGCCTCCTGCCCCCAGTTCACTGGCACTCCTTTTCTTTTCCTTCCATCCCACAAGTGAAAAAAAAATCATGACAATTCTGAAAAGGAATGGACTATAAATCATGCGCCCTTGATCCCATACTGCTCCTGTTTTTCACAATGCCTTCCACAACTTGTGCCTATTATCACTAAAATAGTAAACTCATCTTTCAGTCAGGAATTTTTCCATCAGCTCTTAAAACAGCAATAGTCACACCTCTACTGAAAAAGCACCGACCTCTGATCCCAACATTCTGAAGAATTATAGGCCTGTCTCAACTTACCCTTTGTCTCTAAAGTACTAGAAAAAGTTTGTTCTCCAAAAAAGTTCAACAGTCACTTCATTCCAATGATCTTCTTCCACTTTTCAGTCTGCCTACGCCCCCCCCACAGCACCGAAACCACCTAGTCCATACTTTAGTACACTTCTACTTGCTTCTGATGCAGGAAAAATCTCCATCCTCACTCTTCTTGACTTATCTGCAGCCTTTGATACCATAGATCACTCAATTTTTCTTTTCTCGCCTCCAAAATACGTTTGGTATTAATGGCACAGCCCTCACCTGGTTTACTTCATACCTCACAGACCCGGGTTCCAGAAAGTTATTGTAAACAAAATTCAATCAAAACCCGTCAAAATGGAAGGTGGAGTCCCGCAGGGATCAGTCCTGGGCCCTGTTCTCTTTATCTCTTACACTGCTCCCCTCTCACATATAATAAAACCATCCTATTGATCATCTTTCTATGCCGATGATATACTCAGCTTCAGTGCAGCGATACTGTTGAAAACTTGGGCCCTTCCCTCTGACAAATATGTCCTTTCTGCCTTCAAGACATTCAAAACTGGATGACTCGGAACAAGTTTCAACTTAATGCCGATAAAACCCAAGCCATGCGCATAGGGACCCCAACATAAAAATTTCATCCATCACAAAAACTTCAATAGAATTCGGCAATACGTCAGTCCTTGTCCCAAAACTGTGAAGGGATTTAGGGGGAGTTTGACAACACACTCTTATGAAAAAATTCATCACCAGACCTGCAGTCTTGCTACTATCAATTCGGCGCAATAAGCGCGATTCGCAAGTATTGTCCACTAATGCAACTTCCAAGCTTGTCAATCTCATTTTTTCAGTTAGACTACTGTAATTTTTCTTTTTTGGGTGGCCCACCCGCATCACTATCCACTCCTTTAACCCTACAAAACTCTGCAGCTCGATGGTCCTAAAAAGAAAATCTGAACAATATCCTCTTCTGCGACTCTTCCGGTTTCTGATGACCTGGTCCATTTCTCCTGAAGTTCACATCAGACATACTCCACTCTCCCCAAAAGTCCGTCAGATGAACTATAAACCGAGGCCACGATTCGAACCGCACGCAGAAACACCTTTCCTCCACACGTTAAAAACTTGTGCCACTTTTTCTTAGAGTAGGCCATTGTGTGCCGGTGGAACCAATTCACAACATTGAAAAAAACCCACACACGCGGACTAGATATTTTTAAAAAAAGCATATGATTGTTTATCCCATTACCTCGATATAAAAGAATTAGAAAAAACCCCACACACGTACACACACACTCACACGAACGCACGCGCTCTCCGCGCGTGCACACACTCACAAACGGCGCGCGCGCGCGCGCGCACGAACACACATATCACACACACACATATCACAGTCCATCGGATAGACTATAAAACCGAGGCCCCGTGTGGCGAACAGCTTGCAGACATCTTGCGCACACGTTAAAATCTGTTCCGCTTTTCGGAAGAGTAGGTCATTGTGTGCCGTGGGAACAGATGACAATTTACAAAACTGCATACACACGGGGACTGGATGTAAAAAAAAAGCACATAAGTGCTTATTCCATTATCCTCGATATAAAAGAGTAACATAAATAAAATAAAATAAATAAAAAACAGAACAATGACTTGGTACTGCCAATCATGACGACCCGCGTTTGAATTCCCGTTATGGGATATTTTCCCTGGATTAACATCAGTGCAGACTCCACTCCACTCTCCCCAAAATGTCTTCGGATGAGACTATAACCCGAGGCCCCGTATGCAAACGCACGCAGAACACTTGCGTAAACGTTAATCATGTCCGCTTTTCGTAAGAGTAGAACATTGTGTTCCGGTGGGAATAGATGACAGAATTTACAAAAAACGCTTACCACACGGGAACTGGATATAAAAAAAAAAAGCACAAGTGCCGTATTCCCATATATTCGATATAAAGAATAAAATAAAAAAATAAAATAAACACCCACACGAGGAGGGATAGCCCACCCCCCTTTAAAAAGTGGTTAGAGTAATATTCATTCCTCAGTGATCTGCTGACCTGGGTCGAATCTCGTTCAAGAGATTTTTTTCCCTGCAGACTCCACTCTCCCCAGAAGTCTTTCGGTTGAGGACTATAACCGAGGTCCCGTGTGCGATCGCACACAGAACAATTGCCGCAAACTTTTAAACCCGTTCCGCTTTTTGGAAGAGTAGGCCAAAAATTTGGCGTGTAGCGGATGGAACGGAAGCCAAATTAACAAAACTGCGTACACACGGGGACTGGGCTACGAAAAACACAGACATTCTTGCAACCTTACCATAAATTGTACCAGTAAAAAAAGAGGAAAAGCAAATAAAATAATACACGAAAGATAAACATTACACACACATACATTCAGACGCACCACCGACACATAAACACACGCAAAACCACACACACTCATACAACACTTGCCGTGCATGCGCACACGCGCACACACTTATGTAAAGAATGTTTTTAGGAATTTAAAAAAAAAAAATCATAGCAACGCCAAAGAACACATTACTTCACCCACTATATCATCCATTCTTTCACGTTTTTTACTTAGAAAAAAAAGGTACAGGAACAAAACATTAGAAAATCCTAGGCATTCCATTGCTTTAGTACTGACAATATTGCCTGCAATGAATCCCTCCTCTCCTTCCTCCACCCACACCAACGTGTGCTCATAGAAGCTATAGGCTGCCACACTCTGACTTCAGAGAACGGGTTTGTGCTGTTCCCTGCTCAAAGCCTGTTTGTGTCGCGATGTGTTTGTTTTGTGTTTGTGTCGTGATTCTGTTGTTTCTGTGTTTTTCATGTTGTTTTGTTGTGCTGTGTTGTTTATGAAGCGTTGTGGTTGTGCTGTGTCGTGTCATGATGCGCTAGTTGAGCTGTGTTGTGTCGCGATGGGTTGTATGTTGGTTAGTCCGTGATCTGTTGTGTTTCTGTGTTTTTTCATGTTGTGTTTTGTTGTGCTGTGTTGGTGTCGTGATGCGTCTTTGTGCTGTGTTGTGTCCGTGTTGGCTGTGTTGTGATCGTGATGTGTTTTGCTGTGTGGAATGTCGTGGTGTGTTGGTGTGTCCCTGTGCCATAAGGCCTTGACGGTTGTTATTATCACCACCATCACCCACCCACCACCAACCACATCATCATAATCATCATCATCTTCTTCTTCTTCGTTCTTCTTTCTTTCTATTCCTTCCTCTCCTTCTCTTCTCTTCATCACATCAATCGTCGTCATCATCGTCATCATCATCATCTCTCCATCATCTCCATCATCATCAGCAGCATCAGCATCAACATCAGGAGCATCATCATCATCAATCATCATCATCATCATCATCATCATCATCATCATCATCATCATCATCATCATCATCACCATCATCATCATCTGTATTGTTGTGATATGTATCCTGTTGTGTTGCGTCTTGACATACAGTGTGATTATAAATTGGCAATACTGATTTGTGTTTTTTGCCCTCCTTATAAAATACCCTGTGCAGATGTCTGATGATGATGCTTATCATATTCTGCACACACACACACACACACACACACACACACACACACACACACACACACGCACGCACGCACGCACACCACACACACACGCACACACACAGACATATGCACGCACGCCACGCTCACACACATGCACACAACACACACACACAGACACACACACAGACACACACACACACTCGGGGGGGGGGGGGGGGACACACAGACACACACACAGACACACACACACAGACACCACACAGACACCCACACAACACACACACACACACACACAGACACACACAGACACACACAGACACACACAAAACACACACACACACAGACACACACGTCACTCAAACACAAACACGTCGACACACACACTCAAATACAGAGACACACACACAATATACATATACAACACCCATACACACACAAACCCATATACACACACCACACAAACACAACACACCCACACATACACACACCCACACACACTCACACACACACCGCACTACACACACACACACACACACACACACACACAACAACACACACACACACTGGCGTATATAATGACGTATATAATGACGTAATATGACGTGTACGAAAGTGATGCCATTTTCAGGACGCGTGTCCGGCCCTTTGTTGTGGTTGTCATTTGGGTCACCTGTGTCTTGCCCTTTGTTGTGGTGTGTCCTTGTGTTCACCTGTGTCTTTCTGCCCTTTGTTGTGGTGTGTCTTGTGTTTCACCTGTGTCTGCCCTTTGGTTGTGGTGTGTCTGTGGTTCACCTATGTCGTCCTTTTGTGGTGTGTCTTGTGGTTCACCTGTGTCTGCCCTCCTTCTCAGCTGCAGCATAAGACAGAGACATGGCGACAATTTTTGAGACAGAGAACAGGCTGCTGACTGCTGTGTTTCTGTGATGTCCTGCACTGTGTGGTGTTTCGTGTGTGTGTGTGTGTGTGTGGTGTTTGTGTTGTTGTGTGTGTGGTGTGTGTGCGTGCGTGATGTGCGTTGCGTGTGTGCGTGCCATGCTGTGTGTGTGTGATGTTGAAATATATGTTTTAATTATGATTGATGTATAAGTGTAAGAAATAAGACCTTTGAAGTGGCCCATAACTGTTATTGGCGCCTGTAAAGATGCTGTGCTTGCGATTTTATTTCTTTTTTTTTCTTTTTTTTGATCAAGAGAAATGCAAGATGTTTTCCTATGAATTGTGGAACAACTAAACTGAACCCTCGAAAGATAGTTGCACTAAACGATAATCACAGAGATGAACAGTTTTGTCGAAGAAACTTTGTGCGGAAGGCTGACACATTATTGCTATCTCATTTGCGATAGCTTTACCAGAGCTGGTTGGGGGGGGGGGGGGGGGGGGGGGGGGAGACATGTTATAACTGTTGGCTGACAAAAGAGAGTCCCTGCCAGACTTCCTCTGTTGCTGCATCATCATCATCATCATCATCATCATCATCATCATCGTCATCATCATCTTCTGTGCGGTTCCCTGCTGTCCCCACGCCGCTCATTCCTGTCTCTCTGTCTGAACGATGCTTTGTCCTGCCCTTCGTAGTTTAAGGGTTAGATGAGCCACCAACAGAACACACAACACGGGTAAAGAACATAAAAGGAGAGTGGCGCTGATATTGTGGCGACGCGCTCTTGCGCGGAAACAGCAGCCCAAATTCCTTCACAGAGAAGTCTGCCATGACTGAGAATGGGATACATACACTGCAGTGCAATACAGTACAATGCAATGCAATACTATACAATGCAAAACACTATAACAAGTACAAACCAAACACCACGAGTTCCCATTGAACTGTTCGAGTTTAGGCTGCCGTGCCACAGACCAGAAAGGCCCCGCACTGCGGCTGGCACTCAACCCCAGTGGTGTGTGGTGCCGTTCTGAGCCACAGACACAGGAGGACACCGCTACTACACGGCACAAACACTGAGTGCTTGTGGTCACTGGTGGAGTGGTCGTTTGTGTGTCCTGCTTTCATTAACTTCTCTTCTGTCCCCTCGTTCCTCTTTCTTTATAGGTGTTTTTTTTTTCTTAGGCCATTTCTTTAACCTCATTTTCATAATTCTTCCTTCCTTCTTCTTCTGCTTCACAAGTTTTCTATTTTTCTTCTTCTTCTTCTTCTTCTTCTTCTTACTTCTTCTTCTTCTTCTTCACAGTTCTTCTCACAATTCTTTCGCTCTTCCTCTTCACAATTCTTCTTCTTCTTCACAATTCTTCTTCTTCTTCTTCTTCTTCTTCTTCTCTTTCTTCTTCTTCTTCTTTCTCGTTGACAATTCTTCCATTTTTCTCCGTTATCTCCACATTTCTTTTTTTTGGATGATTTTCCCATGTGTAAACCCAAGGGGAAATAACTGACAGAACAGAATATGTTTTGCACACAGCATGTTCCCTTGTCCATGTATAAAAAGCCCCTCTATGCTTTTTGGTGACTGTCTACTTTTAACCAATGTATTTTTAGCTTGCTGCTCAGCAGGTGTGTGTGTGTGTGGTGTCTGTTGTGTGTGTGGTGTGTGGTGTGTGTGTGGTGGTGTGTGTGTGTGTGTGTGTGTGTATGTGGTGTTGTGTGTATGTGTGAGTACTGTGTGTGTTGAGTGTATGTGAGTAGTATGTGTGTTTTTGTGTGTGTGTGTAATATGTGTGGTTTTATGTTGTGTATGCGTGTGTGTGTTTTGTGTATGTGGTGTGTGCATATTGTGTGTGTATGTGTGTGTATGGTGTGTGTGGTATATGTGTGATGTATGTATGTGTGTAGTATGGATGGGGTATGTATTGTGTGTATGTGTGTGGTGGTGTGTGTTTATGTGTGTGTTTATTGTGTGTATTGGTGTGTGTTTTGTGTGTGTGTGTATGTGTGTGTATGTATGTTATGTGTGTATTTTTTGTGTGTACGAGGTGGTGTGTGTTTATGTGTGTGTGTGTGTAAAGTGTGTGTTTATGTGTGTGTAGTGTGTGTATGTGTGTGTATGTGTGCGTGTAGGTATGTATGTGTGTTATGTGTGTGTGTGTATGCATGCATGTGTATGGTATTATGTGTGGTGTAATGTGTGTGTTTAGTGTGTGTGTAGAGTGTGTGTTTATGTGTGTGTATGTGTGTTAGATGTGTGTGATTTGTGTGTGTGCATGTTGTGTATGTGTGTGTGTATGGTGTGTTTATGTGTGTGTGTGTAAGTGTGGTGTTTCTATGTTGTGTATGTGTATGCATGTGTGTGTGTATGTGAGGTAATGTGGGGTATGTAGGTGTTGTGCATGTGTGTATGTGTGTGTATGTGTGTGTTGTATGGGTGTGGTTTATGTGTGGTGTAAGTGTGTGTTTAGTTGTGGATGTGTGTGTCTTGTGGTATGTGTGTTATTGTTGTATTGTGCGTTATTAATGTGTGTGTGTAGTGTTATGTATGTAGGTGTTGTAGGTGTGTGGATGTGTGTATGTGTGTGTGTATGTGTGTGTTTATTGTATGTTGTGTATGTGTATGTGTATGTGTGTGTATGTTGTGTATGCATGTGTGTGTGTGTGTATGGGTAATGCATGTGTGTGTGTGTGTGTGTGTGTGGAGTGTGTGTGTGTGTGTGATGTGCATGGTGTGGAAAGAAGCAGCCCACCTCAGCAGTGCACAAGGTATGGTCCCTACAGTGTCAGGCCTGAGCACTGCGCTGGGCAGGCCCAGGTTGTCTGTAGCTTTGATTTCCCCAACTGACCGTGATGACACATGGAGGGGGGGGGGGGGGGGGGGTTGGTTGGTGGCTTAGCTTTGGTTTTTTTCTTTTGCTTTTGTTTCGCTTTAACTTTGTCTCAGATTGGGAATGTCTTAACATGTCTGTATACTCACACTCAAGTTCGCTTCCCCTTTAAACGTGTAATATGGACCTGCCTGGGATGCTCAGTGTTCCCACATACTCAAGAGAGTCCTTTGTTTTTTGTGGATAGACCGATTTTGCAGGGTTCATATACTTCCTTTCGTTTGGGTAAAGTCCAGACTTTTCATCTGTGTATGCAATTTTTAGTTAGTTTGTTCCTGACTTATTCTGTTTTTTTAAAAAATCGAGACACCCTATAAAAATTTTTTGACAATGGTGTTAAGGTTGAAGAATCTTTTAAAATAATCCATTCAAAATACAGGAAATGTATGCTGTTTATATTTCATAGAGCGTTGTACAGCACAGCACAGCACCACGCTGTCAGTGTTGTGGTGTGATTCACTTTGTTCCTTCAGCTCGTGTGTGCTGCTGTGTGCTTTGTTCCAATAAACAAGGGCTGCTTTCAGCGGTCTGGGTCAGGTGCTGTGTTGGGGGAGAGAATGTGTCTGTGCCTGTTCAGAGTGGGCAGAGGGACTGAGTCTGTCTGAGCTGGAGTCCCACACTGTCTACACTTTGGGGGAGGGAGGGAGGGAGGGAGGGAAGTGTGGTGTTGGTGTGTGGTGGTGTTGGGGAAGGGCCAGGCTGCAGGGGACTGGTGTTCACTATGTAGGATTCCAGAAGCCTGACAACACCATCATACAGTGCATCATCTTGAGTAACAACACGCTTAGAGCTTCTATCGTGCTCAGCCTGACGGACACATTTGGAACAAAGGAATGGAAAGACAGGTTATGGAAAACGTGACATCCCCCCCACCACCACCCTCGAAAGCCATGTTGTTCCCATGAACACATAGTAGCATGTATATAAATATAGAAGCCTGATTTGTTTTTGTTTTTGTGAGGTGTGCGTGTGCAAGAGTATGTGTGCTTTGAACATTAGGCAGTCACTTTCTGCTGTCTGTCACACACCGTTACACCGACTTGTCATTCTTCAAATTACATCGATTTACATTATGCAGAACTTTCACAGCTATTCTTCAAATTAAAATCATTTACAACACTGTTTCGACAGCAGACTATAACCAGTCTCAAACAAAAAAAGCTTCAGTATAATTTATCAACGATCTGAAATCAAACGTATACTTTCATCTCCAAAGTCCTTGAAAAAGTCGTTCAGAAACAACTCAACAGCCATCTTCATTCAAATACTCTCCTTCCCGCATTTCAGCCTGCCTACCCCATCAACCACAGCACTGGAACCACCCTAGTCCACACTCTAAACATGCTTCTACACGCTTCTGACTCAGGGAAATCTCCCTTCTCACTCTTCTCGACTTATCTGCAGCCATCGACACTGTAGACCACTCCGTTCTTCTCTCTTGTCTCCAAAACACGTTTGGTATTAAAGGGGCAGCCCTAAACTGGTTTAATTCATACCTCATAGACCGTTCACTACAGTTGCAATAAACAAGATTCAATTCCATTCTGCCAAATGGAATGCGGATTCTTGCAGGGATCTGTTCTGGCCCTGTTTCTTTTTCACTCTCTAACACTGCTTCGCACTGTCACATATAATAAACCTTCACCAGATCACCATCATTTCTACTCTGATGACTCTCAGATTCAAAGCAGTGATACTCCTGAAAATTTGCCTTCTCTCTTGACAAATATGTCACACTGCCTCCAAGATATTCAAAACTGGATGATACAAAACAAGTTACAGCTAAACACAGATAAAAACGGAAGCCATGATTGTAGGGACCAAACACAAACTCTCTTCCATGGCAACAGCTTCAATAGAATTTGGCAATACGACAGTTCCTTTATACACCACAGTCAAGTATCTAGGTATTGTTATCGACAACACGCTTTCTATGCAAAAATTCGTCACCCAGACCTGTCAGTCATGCTACTATCAATTACGCCTATAAGCGCAATTTGAAGGTACCTGTCCACTGTTGCAACATTCAAACTTGTCACATCTCTCATTCTTTCACATCTGGACTATTGTAATTCTCTTTTGGCTGGTCTGCCAGCATCATCTATCCACTCCCTTCAACTCATTAAAAACTCTGCTGCTCGACTAGTCCTCAGAAAGAAAAATATCTGAGCACATTCCTCATTCTTGCGATCTCTCCACTGGTTGCCTGTGCCACAGAGAGTAAAGTACAAGATCAGTACCCTTTGTCACAAATGCCTCCACAAAACAGCACCCTCCCACCTCTGTGAATGTCTTCACTTGTACACCCCTTCACGTTCCCTACGCTCTGCTTCAGATACCTTATCCTTACGAATACCTAGGTTCAACCACTCCACCGTTGGCCGTCACTCTTTCTCTATTTCTGGTCCATCGATCTGGAATGACCCTCCCTCACTCCCCCTGATCTGAAAAGAAAGCCTTCTTACGACACTTTTAAATCCAGCCTCAAGACATACCTATTTCACACCTAAGACTTCCCTTATTTTTTTCATCCTCATCATTTTCTGTCCTTGCCTTCCAATAGCCAAAATCCCATCACCCCCCCCAGTGAAAGCCTTAACTCTGTGTGTGTGGTGTGTGTGTGTGTATGATGTATGGTATTTGTGCGCTCGCCGCGCACGTGCGCATAGTTTGTGTATATTTGAAATTAGTAAAACTGGTTGAATCAACATTGTTGTTGGCATGTGGTGGGAGTGGTAGGCTGCAAGCGCTTTGATTTGTTTCTTTTCGCTTCCGTCTTCCCGTCTTCGCTTTTTTTTTTTTTAACAACAGATAATCGATCGTATATATATTCTACCATTTTTTTCTTCTCTTCTTATTTATTATACAAAAAAACCGAAAACCGGAACAAGGGCCTAAAACAAAACGTAAACTACGGATCACACAGTACACCCAAAACAACTGGTCACCACACCATGCATTGTGTTGCTGATAACCACCAAGCATGGTGCATGCCCAATGAGCCTGGGGTTGTGCCCAACACCAGGGCGGGGGGCGCCCCCTCACACGCATGTAAACAACATCCAACTGGCATGCAAAACGTACGAGCCAGCTACAAATCACCAACCCATAACCACGTGTACAACTATCAACCAGAAACATTAACAACTACAACTTGCCACAATGAAACGGTAACAAGTATCAGACTCAACTTTTGCAATATGGTATCCATTTTCGGGAGAAAAAATAGTGTATGTAATGGCCGTTACTGTCAGCTCATAAAATCATTCTATGATACACCCACGCACGACAAAACCATCTGATACAACACCAACTCCGTCATCAAACCACTAGGATATCACCACTACCTCATAAAACCATCTATGATACACCACAACTGTCACCTCATAAAACCATCTATGATAACAACCACTGTCACCTCATAAAACCATCTATGATACACTCCTACCTCCTAAAATCATCTATGATACACCACGACCGCATACAACCATCTATGATACACCACTACCTCATAAAACCATCTTTGATACACTCCCACCTCATAAAACCATCTATGAAACACCACTACATCGTAAAACCATCTATGATACACCACTACCTCATAAAATCATCTATGATACACCACACCACAATCAAATCATCCATGACAAACATACCACGAGCTCGACACAGACCACATTATGATACACTCACACGATCACTCACTCATCCCTTGGTCTGGGACGACCGTTGGGGTAACCCCACGGACGCTGCAAGTGGACCGCCAAATGTTCTGTCCTGGCTTGTTTTCAGGAGGATTTTGGACAGTGAGTGCCGGGTCCACTTCCTTGATGTTGGATTCCAAGCTTTTGCGTGGGTCGGTCCCTGCCTCCCGTGCTCCTCACCATTCCCTGCAGGACTGTCTTTGACAGCTGTTAGCCTTGTTGTGTGGCAAACCATTCAGTTTTTCCTCCGTTTGACTGTATCCTACACTGGTTCTTTTTTGCCAGCCAGTGCCATCGAATTCTGCTGCCAGACGTAGTCATTGGTTTTTTGCGGTCTCTGTTAGGTGATGTTCAGGATGCCGCCTGAGGCACTTCATCTCAAGGCTTGAATGCGGACTTCTAAATCGGGCAGAAAGCGGTCCATGCTTCACAGCTGTACAAGGCAAATGATGTGAACGAGTGCCTTGTAGAGTCTGACCTTGAAAGTGTGGGTTCTGGATGTTTGTGGTTTCTCCACACTTTTCGCCAGCTTAAGTCATGGAGGAGAGTGCCACAGCAAGTCTGATCTTCACCTCTTGTGTGCTCGGTGCCTTCTTTGGTGTTGACTGCTCCAAGGTACTTGAAAGTTTCCTCCACCTCCTCTAGTGTCTCGCCTCATCATCTTGATGCTGTGGTAAGTGGTCGGTGTGGTACTGTTTCACATAGGATTCTTGCTCTTTTTCCGTGCTGATCCCATACCGTGGGGGCATGGCTGATGTTTTCCCCCAGTCTGGGTGGAGAGATCCTGGAGTTCTTCTTCACTGTGCGGCCCATGAGATCATATCGTCTGCGGAATCGAAGATTGCAGACTGGCCTTCCTTCTTCCTATTGTGATTGTGGTCTTGAAGTCAAGGCGGGCATCCTGCATGATGTTCTCCAGCAACACGTTGAAAAGAACGGGGGATAGCGGGTAGCGGGCAGGCCTTGTCGAAATCCAACTGAATCCGGAAGAACTCCACTCCACGATTTCTCCACCATGAGGACTGCCAATGTGGGAGGCTGTCATACAGCGCCTGGATGACATGGGAATCAGGTCCTCGTCGAAGCTATATCTCTTTGATTTGCCACAGAGCTTTCTTCTTGCCACACTCGGTCGAAAAAAAACAACCACGCAAACGGACAGCACGCATGGCACAACACATAGCATGTGGCCACGGTCAAGGCACAGCACAACACAGCACGGCACAGCACCACAAAACGGCACGATCACAGCACAGCACAGCACAACACAAGCACGGCATGGCACAGCACAACACAAAAAAAAAGCCTACAACACAGCACAGCACAACACAGCACGCATTGGCACAACATACAGCACAACCACAGCACTACGCAGCACAGCACAGCACGGCATTGGCACATTACAGCACAGCATAGCACAACACAGCACAGCCAGCACAACACAGCACGACATGGCAACAACACAGCACAACACAGCACAGCACAGCTACGGCATGGCACTTACAGCACAGCATAGCACAACACAGCACAACACAGCACAACACAGCACAAACATCAGCACAACACAAGCACAACACAGCAACAGCACAAGCATAGCACTAGCATAGCACAACACAGCACAGCGCGGCACGGCACGGCATGGCACCTGCACAGCACTGCACAGCACAGCATGGCACAGCACAGCATGGCACACACAGCAAGGCAAACACAAGCACTGCACGCACAGCACGCACAGCGCGCACAGCACGGCACAAGCACCGCACAGCACAGCACAGCACAACACAGCACACACAGCATGTCAACAGCAGTGGCAAACAGAACAGCACAAACACACAACCAGCACACAGCACAACACAGCACACAACCCGATAAGGGGATGGGGCAGCATGGCACAGCCCTGCCATCACAACAACAAAAAGGCAGCAATTGCACAGCACGGGCACAGCAACAGTCACAGCATGCATGTGGCACATCATGGCATCAGCATGGCAACAAGCACAGCATGGCACAGCAGCACAAGCACAGCACAGCACAACACAGCACGGCGGCACAGCACAGCGCGGCAACAAGCACAGCACAGCACAGCACAGCCCAACAGCATGGCAAAAACGGCAAAACAACACAGCACAGCATGGCACAGCACAGCACAGCACAGCACCACGCCGCACAGGCACAGCAAGGGCAACACAGCACACAGCATAGCAACAGACAGCACAGCATGGCACGTACGGCACATAGCACAGCACAGCATGGCACACCACAGCACAGCAACAGCACAGCACAGTCATGGCACAACAGCACAGCACAGCACACCCAGGCACAGGTACCGCACAGTCTCAAAAACAGCAGCAGGTGAAACAACAACATACCCACACTTGAAGCTGACCAACATGTGCTGAACATGTATTCCTTCTATGTTCAGGCAAAACCAATGCACACTTCACTAATTCCATAACAAACACAACACTCACCTATACACACTTCACTTATTCCATATTGAACACAGCAATCACCAATGCACACTTCACTAATTCCATATTGAACACAGCAATCACCAATGCACTCTTCACTAATTTTCCAGATTGAACACAGCAATCACCATAGTTGCATCACCTTCACTAATTCCATATTGAACACAAGCAAAATCACACAAATGCACACTTTCACTAATTCCATAGTGAACACAGCATTCAACACCAATGCAACACTTCACACGTAATTCCATATTGATCACAGCAATCAACACCAATGCACTCTTCACGTAATTCCATATTGGAACACAGCAAACACATCACAACCAATGCACTCTTCACTAATTTCCATATTGAACACAGCAATCACCAATGCACTCTTCACTAATTCCATTTTGAACACCAGCATCCACCAATGCACTCCGTCACTAATTCCATCTTGAACACAAGCAATCACACCAATGCAACTCTGTCACTAATATCCATATTGAACACAGCAATCAAACAATGCACACTTCACTAATTCCTATTGAACACTAGCAATCACCAATTTCACTCTTCAACAAAATGCCATAATGAACTACAATAATCACCAATGCACTCTACTCTTCAATATTTCCATATTGAACACAGCAAGCACCAATTCACTCTTCCTAATTCCATATTGATTACAACAATATCCACACAATATGCAAACACTTCACACTAATTCCATATTGAACACAGCAATCACCAATGCACTCTTCACTAATTCCATATTGAACACAGCAATCACCAATGCACTCTTCACTAATTCCATATTGAACACAGCAATCACCAATGCACTCTTCACTAATTCCATATTGAACACAATAATCACCAATGCACTTTTCACTAATTCCCATAATTGAACACAGCAATCACCAATGCACTTCTTCACTAATTCCATATTGAACAACCAGCAATCACCAATGCAACCTCTTCACAATGTCCATATTAACACACAATCAACCAATGCTCTCTTCACTAATACCATATTGAACAAACAGCAATCACCAATTGCACACTTCACTCACTGCCGTTTTGCCAGTTACCTCCCTTTACTTGCAAAAAGCAAAACCCAAACTGCTGGCCTCTGTGTTGGTTAGAAAAACTCAACCAACAGTAATTAGAATTTTAGAGATGAAAGTTTGTGATCTGTAACAAAGCTGTTTGTGCAAAAAAACGACCCACTCTTACCTTTCCATCTTTCTGGAGAAAATACCTATTGTTTGCAAAGTTCTGGAATTTCATACATATTGATAAAGATATGAATCAGTATAAACTTATATACACTCATCCAAATTCATTACACTCTGAATGATTTTACTTAATCACTAACAAAACAACAATCTATTCTAATATACTATGCCACTCCTACAAAAATTCACAACTCTTGAAAACCCCCTGATGTAGGAGGAGGCCCTCCCCGTAAGAGTAGGCCATTGTGTGTGATGCCGTCGGAACAGATGAAAAACATTGAAAAAAAAAAAAAAACAAAACCCCATTCACGGACCCCGGGGACTAGTATAAAAAGTCACATGATTGCTTAATTATTAACATTATCCTCATCCTTTCCACAACACAAATACGTAACACACAAACCCCACTCGCTCCAGTACACACAACGCTATAACGCAAACTGCACGACGCCGCGCAACGGACCCGCGGCCGCGGCCGCGCGCACATCAGACACACACAACACACACACAAAACACAGACCAGTGCACTGGCCAATCTGACGACCTCTTTCGGGTTCGATTTCCCGTTCAAAAGGGGCACAATTTTTTTATTCCCCCGGAGGAGTGAACAATCAGTGCAGACAAAACCACTCCTCCTCCCAAAAGAAGTCCTTCGGATGAGACTATAAACCGAGGCCCCGTGTGTGAACGCACCCGGGCAGAACAATCATTGGCGCAAACATTAAAACACAAAAACCCGTTCTTCTTTCTGCTTTTCGGAAGAGGTAGACCATTGTTGCGGGTGGGAACGGAAGACAAAATATACAAAACTTGCATACACACGGAGACTGCTAATACGCTATCGACAAAAATACTATATTATGGCAACCTGTACCAATGTATTGTACCAGTAAAAAGAGGAAAGCCAAATAAAATCATACACGGCAAATAAAATGTACACACACACTACATACAACAAAACACAAAACGCACAAAACACCGAACACAAATATGTACAAAACAACAACACGCACTCCACACACCAACAAAAAACAACCACCACACACACACACAAACACACACACACACAGCAAAAACACAACCACAAGAACACACACTCATAACATCATATGCGTGCTGCAAAACGCACATGGGGCAAAACACACTTTGGGTAAAAACTGTTTTAAAGAATTAAAAAAAAAAAAAATAAAAATCATAAAAACAAAAAAAAAAAAACCCGAAACACCGGGGAACCAAAAACACAAACAAAAACCAAAACCAAAACCAAGTTAAAACCCAAACCGCGCGGACAAAACATAACAGAACTTACTTAACTACTTTACTTACTACTACTCTTTACTTACATTACTCCAATACTCCACCTGCTATATATATCCATCTTTCAGTTACTTTAGAGAAAAATAAAAGGTACAAACAGGAACAAACATTAGAAATAACTAGGCATTTTTTGTATATACTTCGTGTGTGTTATATGATTTTTCGTTGCTTTAGGTACCTGGACAAATATTTGCCCTGCAAATGAAACTGGGGACCCATAATCAAGGGGCACCACTGACCCAAATCCCACTAATCTAACAAAACCAAATATACCCCAGTCTACATTCCACCAATCTAACACCCCAGGCCCATATACAATTGCTCCAAAGGCCTCTATCCCTTTCAAAACAAATCCCCCCCAACCCAACCACCTCTCCCACAACCATCAACACAAACACCAGCAACTCCCACGGCCACCTCCACCACCCCCCTAGTCCCCCCCCGCCCCCATCCACACACCCTACCCCCATGCCCACCCTCCACACCAACCCACCTAACACCTCCCCACACCTATCCCCCCCCTTCCTGCACCCGGCCAATGCCTAGCCACCCAGCCAATACTGCCCCCAGAACAAAGAGCCTCGAATCAAAAGAACCATCCCATTCCATCCCCCTCCCTCCCACGCCCCCCACCATGCCCACCCCCCTCCCACACCACCCTCGAATGCAAAATTCCCCATCCATTTCCCCACCAGCCCACCCTCCACCACACAACCCCCCATGCTCCAACACTCCCCACCCCCCACACCACCTCAGCCTCCACCACCCACGCAAACGTGTGCTCAGTGAAGCTATAGGCAGCCACACTCTAACTTCAGAGAAGCTGGTTTGGCGTTCCCTGCTCCAAAGCCTGTCAGTGCTGAAGGAGACATCTTCCCTGAAGATAGAGGCAGCCACACTCTGACTTCAAGAACGGGTTATGTGCTGTTTCCCTGCTCAAAGCCTGTCATAGCTGAAAGGAGACATCTTCCCCTGGATATATTGGCACCCACTCTTGGGGTTACGAGTTGCTCACCCTGCGGGTTGAAACTCTTCTTTTTCAGTTGATTCAGATCAGGAGTTCTTCCGCATACATGTGGGCACACACCCACACAGACACACACACACACACACACACACACACACACATCACACACACCACACACACACACACACACACACATCTCTGTCTCTATGCACCAGACGTAAAATCTTAGCAACACACCACCACACACACACACACACACACACACACACACACACACACACACACACACACACACTCAACACACACACACACACACACACACACACAGAGGATAGCCTACTGGTGTAGAACTTTGCACTGCAATCTGATGACCTGGTCCATTTCTCCTGAAGTTCACATCAGACATACTCCACTCTCCCCAAAAGTCCGTCAGATGAACTATAAACCGAGGCCACGATTCGAACCGCACGCAGAAACACCTTTCCTCCACACGTTAAAAACTTGTGCCACTTTTTCTTAGAGTAGGCCATTGTGTGCCGGTGGAACCAATTCACAACATTGAAAAAAACCCACACACGCGGACTAGATATTTTTAAAAAAAGCATATGATTGTTTATCCCATTACCTCGATATAAAAGAATTAGAAAAAACCCCACACACGTACACACACACTCACACGAACGCACGCGCTCTCCGCGCGTGCACACACTCACAAACGGCGCGCGCGCGCGCGCGCACGAACACACATATCACACACACACATATCACAGTCCATCGGATAGACTATAAAACCGAGGCCCCGTGTGGCGAACAGCTTGCAGACATCTTGCGCACACGTTAAAATCTGTTCCGCTTTTCGGAAGAGTAGGTCATTGTGTGCCGTGGGAACAGATGACAATTTACAAAACTGCATACACACGGGGACTGGATGTAAAAAAAAAGCACATAAGTGCTTATTCCATTATCCTCGATATAAAAGAGTAACATAAATAAAATAAAATAAATAAAAAACAGAACAATGACTTGGTACTGCCAATCATGACGACCCGCGTTTGAATTCCCGTTATGGGATATTTTCCCTGGATTAACATCAGTGCAGACTCCACTCCACTCTCCCCAAAATGTCTTCGGATGAGACTATAACCCGAGGCCCCGTATGCAAACGCACGCAGAACACTTGCGTAAACGTTAATCATGTCCGCTTTTCGTAAGAGTAGAACATTGTGTTCCGGTGGGAATAGATGACAGAATTTACAAAAAACGCTTACCACACGGGAACTGGATATAAAAAAAAAAAGCACAAGTGCCGTATTCCCATATATTCGATATAAAGAATAAAATAAAAAAATAAAATAAACACCCACACGAGGAGGGATAGCCCACCCCCCTTTAAAAAGTGGTTAGAGTAATATTCATTCCTCAGTGATCTGCTGACCTGGGTCGAATCTCGTTCAAGAGATTTTTTTCCCTGCAGACTCCACTCTCCCCAGAAGTCTTTCGGTTGAGGACTATAACCGAGGTCCCGTGTGCGATCGCACACAGAACAATTGCCGCAAACTTTTAAACCCGTTCCGCTTTTTGGAAGAGTAGGCCAAAAATTTGGCGTGTAGCGGATGGAACGGAAGCCAAATTAACAAAACTGCGTACACACGGGGACTGGGCTACGAAAAACACAGACATTCTTGCAACCTTACCATAAATTGTACCAGTAAAAAAAGAGGAAAAGCAAATAAAATAATACACGAAAGATAAACATTACACACACATACATTCAGACGCACCACCGACACATAAACACACGCAAAACCACACACACTCATACAACACTTGCCGTGCATGCGCACACGCGCACACACTTATGTAAAGAATGTTTTTAGGAATTTAAAAAAAAAAATCATAAAACCCCAAAAGGGAACACATTACTTCACCACTATTCATCCATTCTTTCACGTTTTACTTTAGAAATAAAAGGGTACAGGAACAAAACATTAGAAATACTAGGCATTCCATTGCTTTAGTACTGAAAAGTATTGCCTGCAGTGAATCCCTCCTCTCCTCCTCCACCCACGCAAACGTGTGCTCATGAAGCTATAGGCGCCACACTCTGACTTCAGAGAACGGGTTTGTGCTGTTCCCCGCTCAAAGCCGTTCCCTGAAGGAGGGCATCTTTTCCCCTGAGGGTAAAGGCAGCCACACCAACTTGGTCATGACGCAGACAGACAGACAGACAGACAGACAGACAGATGAACAGAAAAGACAGATGGACAGACAGACAGACAGACCCTGGCACTGAGGCAGACAGACAGAACAGACAACAGACCTGGCAACTAAGGCAGGGCAGACAGACGGACAGACGGACAACAAGACAGACAGACAGACGATGGACAAAACAGACAGACGATAGACAAACAGACAGACGACCGTCAATGACACAGACAGACAGGGCAGACAGACAGATGGGACAGACAGACAGACGCATGGACAGACAAAAACAACAGACCCTGGTCCTGAGGCAGACAGGACAGACAGACAACAGACCCTGTCACTGAGGCAAAACAGACAAACAGACAGATGGACAGACAGACAGACAGATATACAAACAGACAGACCGACCCTGGGCAATTTAAACAGACAGACAGAAAGGGCGATGGACAGACAGACAGATAGCAGACAGACAGACAGACAGACGTACAGATAGACAGACCCTGGTGGTTGAGACAGACAGACAGACAAACAGACAGACAGACAGAGACACCCTGGTAACTGAGGCAGAAAGACAGACAGGCACACTGACGGACAGACAAACACGCAGACAGACGGACAAACAGACCGACAGACCGACCCTGGTCACTGAGGCAGACAGACAGACGGACAGATAGACAGACAGACAGACAGACAAACGGACAGACAAACCCTGATCAGCCAGGCCAAGGTCTACACCAGTTTCCACACGGGCATGCACACACCACACACACACACACACACACACACACACAACACAACACACACACACGTTAAATCTTGTTCCGCTTTTCGGAAGAGTAGGCCATTGTGTGCCGGTGGAAACAGATGACAAAATTTGCAAAACCGCATACACAAAAAAGCACATGAGTGCTTATTACATTATCCTCGATATAAAAGAATAAACAAAAAAATAAATAAATAAATAAACACACACACAGACACACACACTGGTTTGACAGTCTAGTTAGTTGTGGGCCTTGGTTTGTCTTTTTTCTTTCATTATATAAGTATTCATAGATGTATGTACACTAGTTTTGTTGCTTGTATATATTTTTTCTGTTCATTTTTCTGTATGTTGGCTTGTTATTGTTTTTTTATGTTCTTCCCATACCCCCCCCCCCCTTCCCCGCCCTGTCTGTTTGTTTGTTTCCTTGTTTGATTCTTTTTTTTTGTTGGGGGTTTTTACAAGTGTTTGTGGTTGTGTGTGTGGGGGGGGGGGGGGTTACGACTTTGTGTGTGTTGGTTTTTCATTAATTATAAAGTATGAACATGAAAGGGTAATATTGTAACCTGATAAATTTGTATGACATTTATTATGTTTTCTTTCATTTCTTGTAATTCAAATCTAAGTGAGTACAAGTTTTTAATGTGTGAGCGTGTATGTACGAGTGTATTTATATGAATGTGTGTGTGTTGTGTTGTGTTGGGGTGGGTTGGTTGTGTTTGTGTTATGTTTTCGTTGCGTGTGGCGTGTGCGTGTGTGTGTGTTTTGTGTGTTTTGTGTGTGGTGCCGGGGCGCGTGCATGTATATGTGTAGGAGTTTATGCAGTATTTTCTTGTTGGGGCGGGGGATGGGGGGTGAGGGGGTCAATGTTTGTTGTTGATGAGTTTTCTTGTTTTTCGTCGCGTGTGAGTGTGTGTGTGTGTTGTGAGTGTGAGTGTGTGTGTGGGTGTGTGTGTGTGTGTGTTTGTGGTGTGTGTGTGTGTGTGTTGTGTGGTGTGTGGTTTTTTTTTTTTCTATTTCAATTTCTCTTTTGGAGTTAGTTTTATTATTTTTGGTTATGATAAAAATGTATTACATAATATTGATCAAGTTGTTTATTTTCCCTAAATAGTGATGTTGAGAAGAAAGCAAAATGCATTGCTTATTTAATGTACTTTTGGAATAAAAATTTGACTTGACTTTCTAGAGACGAAACACATATACACACACGCACAAACGAAAAGCTTCACGCAGCGTCGCACACCCCCGGTGTGCCGGGGATGACGGCACGAAACCTATATACCACACTCTCTCCCCTTATCTTGCACAGTTACTCCACAACAAAAACACCACACACACCAACCCCACACCAAACAACACACAAAAACCAAACACACACAACACACACGAGTGACAAAACCAAATTTTTAGTTAATAAACAATCTCTTTCCCCACATTTTCCCCCTTTTGTTCCCCTGTGAATATATTTTAGTGAACGACCTTTTAAAAAAAAAAACACAACAAAAGCAGGTTTGAAAAAATTGTGTGTGTGTGTGTGTGGGGTGTGTGTTTGTGTGGGGTGTGTTGTGTGTGTGTGTGTGTGGGTGTGTGTGTGTGAAAGTGGTTTGTGTGTGTGTGGGTGTGTGGGGTGTGTGTGTGTGTGTGTGTGTGTTATGTCAAATAAGTCAAGTAAGTCAAAAAATTTTTTTTCCCGATGGAATTAATAAGCAATGCATTTCTTTTTTTATCAGCCATCTATCTAAAAACAAGTTTTTAATTTTATACAAAAATATACATTATTGCATATTTACTTAAATTAACCAAAAAAAAAAAAAAAAAAAAAAGGAAAAAAAAAATTGATAAGGAAATACATTGAAAATAAAATTACCAATATACATTACCGCCAAATATCAGAAACCCCTGGCGCGTGCGCGCTCACGCCCACACAAAATTTAAATAAAAAATGTTTTAAGAATTAAAAAAAAAAAATCATAAAAACGTAGGACCAAAAATACTTCACTTATGTTTACCCTTTTTTTAGTTTATTTTAGAAAAATAAAAAAAGATACAGGAATAAAACGTTAAAAATATGGGCATTCGTATTATGAAATATTACCTTAAAGACCTCCCTCCTCTCCTCTTCCACTCGGGCAAACGTTGCTTTTTATGCGTCTATTTTTCAAATCGTTTTTTAAAAATGATATTACACAAAACTACCAAGCAAGCGAAGCAAAAAAGATTAAAATAATGATTTTTATAATAGGAAAAATTATAAAAAAACCCCCCCAAACCCCATGAAAAAAAAATAAAAAAATGACCCCAACACCATGAAAAAAACTAACGATGATAACGAAAAGCTTGGAAAGGGAAAGGGGTGGGGGGTTAAAAGGGGAAAGGGGGAAAATACCCTTCAACAATAGAGAAATAAAATTTAAAAAAAAAAAAATTATTCAACAAGTAGAACCCCTATTGATAAGAATCAAAAGCCATAATCAAGGGATTAGCAAAACTAAAACAATATCAAACTAAAACAGTATGCTTATAATAGTACAAATAATCTCTTTTAATGCAATAAAAAAAACATCCCGAAAAAAATTATAGTTAGACAAGACAAAGGGTGGGGAGAGGAGAGGAATGAGGGGAGGGGAGAGGAGAGGAAAGGAGAGAGAGAGAGAAGAGAGAGAGAGAGAGAAGAGAAAAAGGAGAGAGAGAGAGAGAGAGAGGGGAGGAGAGAGAGAAGAGAGAGGAGAGAGAGAGAGAGAGAGAGAGAGAGAAGAGAGAGAGAGGGAAGGACACCTTTCACTACAGGTTACCAAAAAAAATTTTTTTTTTAAATTTTCCCCCCTTTCCCCACCTGTTTCAACATTGCAATTTTTTACAGCTTGCATGTTTCTTATTTTTTTGCATAATTATGTGCCTCTTTCTCCCTCCCCCTCCCCCACAAAATTTACAGTGTGTGACTGTGAATTTCTGTCCTAAGATATATTAAATTTTTGTTTTGTAGGGAATCCATTTTGCTGGAAAAGAAAGTAAGGTTTTTTTTTCCCGTATTAATCATGGTTATTTGCTATTAGTCTTTCCCTAGGCATTCATGCAAAAAAGGTTTTTAGTGTCCTTGAACTGATTTTTTTTTTTGAAACATTTTAAAGCGTTTTGGGAGTTGTTCCATAAGTCATCCCTGAGTAAAAGAAGCTTGTTTGAAAAGTTATTTCTTGGTCTCGGAAATTTAGTAGTGATTATTTTGTGTTCATGATTTTGAAGTATTGGATCTTTGGAGGGGATTTCCCATTGTAATTTTTGGACAAATAGGGGTTTATTTAGTAAGTTGTTTTTGAAGGTTGGAATTTGTTTTCTTTAATCGTTGGGGTTTGGGAGCTTGAATTTTTAGTAGAAAATTTTCATGCTCTTTTTTTAAAATTATAATCAATTTAAATTTGTACACTGCAGCGCCCCAAAAGAGATGAAGCATAGTAACTTAGGCAAAAATTTTTGGCCAAAAAAAAGGTTTCGGAGGGTTTTATTAGAAAATGTTTTTTTTTGAAAACTGAGTAGCTTGAAAGAAAGAGTTTTCCTTGCCCCATACTGGTCGGTCCAAAAGTAAGTTTTTTGTAAATAATTACACCCAAATTCTGGGGAGTCAATTCTTAAATTACTTTTTATCTATCAACCAAAGGTTGGAATTTTCTTTAATTTTTTTGCTTTTTGTCTTGCTAGAACATCATAATTTTATTTTTTGGGTTTTAAAGGACATAGGTTTAGTTAGTCCAAGTAACCAATCTGTCAATATTGGTTGAATTTTTGTTTGAAAGTTGTGGGGTAAGTCACTACAATGGGGGATGTGTCTTTCAAAAAAATTTTTCACAGAAAATTTTAGAAATTGGGGTAAGTCTTTTACATGATTAAAAATAGAAGGGGACCAATATTGACCTTTGGTCTCCATGTTTAATAGGTCTAGTTCTGTTTTTTGATTATTTGCAGTTATAGTGCTCCTTTTTCGACAAAAAGCTTTTCAAAAAAGATTTATATTTTGGTTAGTTTTAAAGTAAAGTTTAGCAATAATGGGGAATGATTGATTACATCAAATGCTTTTTAAAAGTCAACAAAAAAAAGGGCCTTTATTTATTTTATTGTGTTTGTAGGAGATTGTCTGTAATTTGTGAAAGAGTTGTGTGACAGGATATTTTTTTACAAAAACCTGTGTCTTCATTTAATAGTTGTTATTACAAAATAGGAATATGGATTTTTGGGTTTTAAGTTTTTTTCAAAGGGTTTAGATAAGCAGCAAAAATAAATTTGGGTTGAAATTTGAAGGACAAGCAGTATCCCCTGTTTTGTGGGTGTATGATTTTTGCTTTTTTAAAATATGGCAGGAAATTTGGTTTTCTCTATGCAAAAGTTAACAAGTATGTAGTGTCCCGCTATACTTGCCCAAAAAAGCTTAATTATTTTCCATTAGATTGTCAAACCACGTGTTCTGGAATTTTTAAAGAAAGGCTTTCCAAGACGTCTGTGATTGTCATTGGATATTTTTAAAGGGGAATTTTTTTTTTTTGTTCGATATATTGTTCTAATAATGGAGATCATTTCATTTGATTTGTTTTTGTATTCTTTTCAGAATGTTGAGAAGGGGTTTTTTAAAAATTCAAGCTGATATATTTTTTAACTGTTTTTGACTTTTTGATATGGTTTATTACAAATGTATTGATGGTTTTATGTCGAGAGGGGTTGTTGAATTAAAAACTTTGAATGTAATCACTTTTTTGATTTGGTTTTAGTGAATTACTTTGTTTCTTTGTGCTTGAAGCTATTTAAAACTGTTTTTTTTAATAGTTCTTAGGGTTTTTCGGATTCTATGTTTTTTTTTATCAAGGGGTTTATTTTTTCTTGAACTCTTTTTTTATAAAAGGGGGCATGTTTGTCGTTTTACTGAAGTAATGTCCCAATCAAAATCAACAGCTTATCAGGGTTCGGATTTGGTATATGGTTAAATGGCGATTTTTAAACCTTTAAAGGAAATTTCTTTTAAATTTTTTAAATTTCCCTGTAAAAAATATTTTTTGCCCTACTTTAGGATTTTGAACGATTTTTAAACCAAGTAAGCACACGGGATTGTGATCACTGCTCCACAGAGGGACATTACTTCTGTTAGTGTTTTTTTTGTAGTATTGTAGATTGATCTTTTAAAATGTTTTAGAGTTATTTTTTATCGAGGGGTTATTATTTTTGTTTAGGCCATACATATAATTTGGGGGTTTTCCTTTTTTTGGGTTTTTTAGGTTTTAATAAGTCTTTTTAAAATCCCGGGTAATTGTTTCATTGTTTAAAAGTTTTACCTCGTCCTAAGGAGTTGAATTTTTTAGCCAGCTCTGGTTTTGAAGGATTTTTTAATAAATCTTTTTAAAATATTGGTTATTGTGTTTTTTTTTATTTAAACCCCAATGGTTTTCAATGTCAAAAACCTAAGGTTATTATTTTTTTTAAAACTGGCGAGGGGCTATATTGTAAGTCCCCGGTGTATTGGGGTTTGTGAGGTCTTCAGGGAAGATTTGATACCCTGGAATATTATGTGTGCATCTGAAATTTGGGAGAGTCGGGATTCACTAGGCAAAAAAAAAAAGAAACTGATTTCCACGTTGTATAGTATGGGTTTAATGTATCTTTTTTGTTTGTTGCATTTTTGTTTTCAGGTAGCCTACTGGAGGCCCCTTTTTTTTGGATTGTTGAATTGAGACTAATTTGTCCGGATTGATTTCTAAATTTTGTATATATTTTTTTTGTTTGTAGTTTATAGTAAAAATACAAAAAGAAGCCCGTTTATAGGTTTTCTATTTAATAATCAAGAGGAGAATATAAAAATGAATGGGGAAACCCAAATTTAAAAACGAAACAATCTAAAGGTAATTCAAAAAATGCTTGGATCTGCAAAAAATCGATTTTTTACAACACAGTAATAAAACAGTCCCCTTTTATTTCAACAAAATGGAGCAAAATACCACGTACATTAAAGTGTGGAATTTTTGATAAAGAATACCAAAATTTTTTTTTTTCTAAAAACAATAACTATATTAACAAAACAGTAATTTATAAAGCTCTAAAACAAGGAAATCAGTCCGGAGTAATACAATAGTAAAGATAAATTTTTTGGAAAACCAAATAAAATTTGTCTCTAAAACAATGTTCAGATGTAGAGTTTGGGTAGCAAATAGCTGTAATCACAACAGTCAATTTTTCAATCAAGCAGACTCTTGAATAAACCGCAAATAGCTGTGTGCAAAAACAATTTTTACAGTCAAGCAGATGCTTTTTATCCAGCAAAAATTACTGTTTGTCCAAAAAATCAAAATTTCTTCAGTAGGCAGAAGATTTATAAAACCCACAGCAGCACGACATTTATAACACATTTAATTTACTGGGGGAAAAAAAGAAAGAAAAAAAAAAGGAAAAAAGGAGAGGGGAAGAAAAAAGTGAAGGGGAGGGGAAATTGTTGGGGGGAAAAGAAGCAATATTTAAAATTCTTGGATCAATATATTTGGATGCAGGCGAAGGCACACACACACACACACACACCCAACACACAACACACAAAACACCACACTTGCAGAAGAATGTGCATGCACGCATGCGCACCGCGCACCTACAACACCTTTCATTCACTCTATACCCCCAAAAAGTCTTGGATGATACTATAAACGGGGCCCTGTTTGCCCAAAAATGGAGAACATCTTTTTGAATGTCAAGCCTGTCTCCCCTTCGAAAGAGCGGTCACCGCGCGCCTTCGGGGAAAAGTTTCAAAAACCACAAAACCCACACACGGAAACTGGATGTGAAAAACAACAAAACATAGCTTTCCCCTTATCCCCGATATGAAAGAACAAAAAAAATAAAATAAATAAAGATAAAAAAAAAACACCCCCTTTCATTGGGAATTTTCACACCCCTTACACGCCCTGCATTTTAAGACACATGCACCCCACATTATTTTGTCAATATCTAAGTAGCCAAGACCATTGACTAGTGGTTGTGTGTTGAGAGGGAGTGCTGAGTCTCCCTAAAAAACTGGCGTTTTTGAACATTGGGGGTTCCTGGGCTGGGGGGGGGGAAGGTTTTGTCATGGAAAGTGTTGTGTTGTCCTTGGGCAAAGGGGGGGTGGGGGGTCGTCTTTTTGTTGTAGGCAGAGGTTGTGTAGTTTCACCCTTTCCTGCTGGGGTAGCTGACTGTGTTGTAGGGGGGGGTTAGTCTGGTTTGTTCCGGCTTCTGAGGGGGCCCCTTTATGCTGGCGGCATGGGTTTTATGATTTGGGGAACGAATGTTGGGGCAAACGTTCTGTTTCCCTGGGGGCTGGGATGAAACTAGGAAGAACTTTTTAGGGCTCCCGCCCCGGTGATAAGGAGGGGTGTTGTCAATAAACACAACCCCTCTTTCCCGCCCGGTTCCTAAGAGAAGCTGTCGCTTTGAAGCCAGTGCGTAAAAAATGTGTCCGAAGGGGGGAGGGGAGGGGGGCCCGTAGAGTGGCATGGGGGGAAAACTTTTTTTAGCAGGTGGATCAGTTTGGTCCCTCTGCTTTGTGAAGGCCTGCTTACAGTGTTGTCCCCCGTGAAAGGGACGCGCTGAAATTTTGGAGAGGGAAGCTTTTTTCAGCCAGCACAGGTGTTGGATGTTTAGGGTGGTACAGACGGTTGCGGATAGCCCGGCCCCAAGAATTTTTTCCGTCCACACCCTTTACGTGATCACCCTTAACAGGGTGTCACACTCGTTGGGGGCTGTTTTTTTGGAGGACATTTAGGGGAGAAAGGGGGGGGGCTATCCCCGGGGGATTTGTGAATGGAAATGGATGTGGTTTTGGGGAGGACGGAAGGAGTGGGTGTGTATATGTAATGGTTTTTTGGGGGAGAGGGTTTTTGCTTGTGTGTTTGTGTGAAATGGTGAATTGTTCACTTTGTTTGTTTATGTGGTGTTAGTGTGAGGAAATGTCAGTCAAGGTTTTTTCGGCAAAAGAGGTATTGTTGGATGTGTTGAATTTTTTCCCCTTGTTGGGGGTTTTTTGTGATGGTTATGCGATGTCGTTACTGCTGGGTGATGGTGTGTCTGGTTGTGCTGAGTGTTTGTATTGTTTTTGGGATATTTTTTTGTTGTGTTGATGTCTTTGAATGATGTAGTTTTGAGCAGATTTTTTCAAATTTTGTGACGGGTTTTTTTTGGTGTTTTGGGTTCGGTTTTTGTTGTATGCGTCTCTTTCATTATCTTTAGGAGTTTTTTGTTTTTTATTTAGAGTCAGAGTGGTTTGGCTGTTGGTTTTGTCTGTTGGATATTTTGTATTTGAGTTTTTAGTGTGTTTATTTCTTTATGCTGTTGGAGTAGGAGTTTGGCTGCAAGGGGTTGTTTGTGGGGCATCGTTATCGTGCTACGTTTGGGCTTGAAGAAGGTGTGTGGTTTTTTGTGGAGCAATTTTTGTGTCTTTGGTTGTTTGGGGGGTTTGGGAGTGAGAGTGGGTTGGTTGGAGAGGGTGGGAGGGGGTGAGATTGATGATCCAGGGGGGAAAAGAGGGGGAGGGGGGAGAGGCTGAGTAGTACCTTGTCGCTGAAAGGAAAAAGGGGGGGGGGCAGGGGGGGTGGCGGGGTTACGTTTTCTTCCTTGGGGGAAAGGACTGCTTTAAGGGGGTGGGTTGGGGGGTAGGAGAGGTCAGAGGGAGGGTGGGAGGTGAGGTCAACGCGGGGGGGTAGGAAAGGGGTTGAGGGGAACAGGGAGTGAAGACTTGGGGGGTGCGGGGGTAGGGGGGGGTGAAGGGGGGAAAGGGAGGGGGGCAAGTTAGAGAGGGGGAGTGGGGGGAACACTGCCTGTTTTTGGGCTGGCTGACCGGTGGTCGTCAAAGGGTTTTTCCTTTCCCCTTGGGCCCTAGTGCCGACTGTCCCAATTATGGCCCGTAGAGCGTGACGGGCGATGACGCTGCGGAATAAAGGCGCGTCGCATTGCTGCGGTGAACTTTTTGCTGCCGCTCGGTACTATTTGTTTTAATTTCGAACTCCTTCTCCACCCATTGGGGACAAAAAAGTTTTCCCTTTCCATGTATTTTGCCAGTGGGTGGTACAAGAATTGTTAGGATTTTTTCCCTTTCCCCAGAATAGGCCCCCCAATGAATGTTTTTCCACGTTCATTTGGGAAATGTAGGGTTAAAATGTTGGGGGCACTTATTCTTTGTTGTTTTTTTTTTTCAAAATTTTTTTTTTGTTGCGGTAATATTTCTAGGCTGGATTTCCCACTACTTTCATATATACAAATGCCATAAAGGAATTTCTTTGATAGCCCCAAAAGTTATTGGCGGAGTCTTTTGTGAAATGTTTTGTCCTTGCACAGGGTTGGGGTTATAGAACGAGTAGTGGGTCCCCCATTGGAGTATCACTTTTTTTTTTTGTTATGTTAACTTAGGAGAAGAAGGAGGCTAAGAGAAAAAAAAAAAAAAAACCTAAAAACAACAACAAAAAACCCCCCGAAAAAAAATAAAATAAAGAAAACAAGTCGCAAAAAGTAAAAGGATAAATCAATGTCATCGCTGTGTCCATTTTTAATGGCCATCACTTCCCGTAGCGAGCCCCTATTCTTTAGTGTTTAATTTCGGAATGGTTTCATCATGCTTTGTTGGGGGAGGATAGAAACGCAGAAAAAACAATCTACCAAAGGGGGTTCAGCTTTTAGCACGGAACACAGTTTAGCCCCTTTTTTCCCCCCCCTCCCGAATTAAGACATTTTTTTCAGACCGCCGTGGCGGCCCGGTTTTTTTTAAAGGGCAGAGTCCCTTGAGGTTAATCGTTCTTTGGGGTTGGGTTAACTGTGGCCCCGTTTCACTTGAAAGTAAAGAAAATAAAGAAAACCCTTTCGAAAATGGGTTAAAATCTCTATTTTCATCGATGTTGTGTTTGACCTATGAATTTTCTGTTCATGAATCCTGAACACTCAACGAACCCTTTTTTGTATCAAAAATTCCTGAAATCTTTGGGGGAAAAACCAGCTTATTGTGAGCTCCTTGGGAAGTTTGACAGCTTGACAGCTTGAGAGAGAGTGTGTTATGGGTGTGCTGTGTGGTATGTGTGTGGTATGTGTGTGTTTTTTGTTGTGTGTGTAAGTGTGTGTTTATGTGTGTGTATGGTATGCTGTTTGTTGTATGTGAGTGTTGTGTGTAGTATGTGTGTGCATGTGTGTATGTGTGGTATGTGGTGTGTGTATGTATGTGTATGTTTTGTGTGTTTGGGGAAGGTGTGTTTATGTGTGTGTAGTGTGTGTATTTGTGTGTATGTGTGTGTAGGTTGTTTGTGTGGTGTAAAGTTGTTTTGTGTATGTGTAGTTTTTTGTGTGTATGTGTGTGATGTGTGTATGTGGTGTGTATGTGTGTGTTTTTTGTGTAGTGTGTATGTGTATGTGTGTTTGTTTTGTGTGTATGCATGTGTTGTGTGAAATGTGGGAGATGTGGGGGGTGTGTGTGT
>CM054166.1:32282010-32302531 GCA_028751875.1 Rapana venosa
TGCGGTAATGTGGCCCTTGTTGTATTGCTATGAAGCATCCACTCCCCTTGTTTAATTGGTGTTCTTTCTCCTTACATTTCACAATTTTTAAGCACTTGCACACAGTTATCTTTTATCTCTCTATCCTGTTTAATAACAAAGTTTATATCTCACCCCATTGTGGCGAACAGATTGTTGAAATACACGTTTAAATATTGGGCATAATTTAACACTCCTTTTAAATATTTGTGGCAGTTCTTTGTATATTTTCTGAATTTAAGAAGTTGACTGGGGTGTGGGTGTGTAGTGGAAGGCGGGGATGGGGGATTGGAATATTGGGGTTGATGTATTGCATACATGATGACAGACTTGATGATGTGTTGTGCAGTGTCCTGTGTTGACAAGGTCTTGTTACCCAACCGCTGGTGCTGCTTTCAACAGCACTAAGAGATAAGTGCTTTGTTTTTCCTTCTCTAGTGTGTGTTTGGAAGGGGGGAGTTGTTGCTTGTGGTGTTTGTTTTGTTCTTCTCTTCATTGGTGATGTAGACATTGTCCACAGCCTGTCTCCCCAAAATGCTGCCTTGTATGGCCATGAATAACATCCCTCCCTTGTTCATTGGGTTGTTGTTTGTTGTTTCCCTTTTTTCTTTAATATTTCACAATTCTTTGATGCTTGGTCACAGTTGTCGTTTGTTTTTATTTCACATGTATTTGACACAATTTTTATCCTGCAGCCCATTTTTTGCACATATGTTTAGAATACTCTGATGAACTTGCATATTGTACTCATTTTAATAATTGTAGCAGGTTCTTTGAATGTAAGTAATTTCTGATATAACGGGATAGGTGAAGTAAAAGGGAAAAATATGTTTCTGATCTCTTCTTGTTTTTGTGTCTTGTTAAGTGCCTACTTCTAATATGCAACTTGGCTCTGATGTGTTTTGATATTGCATGCTTCACTGGTGTGCACACCTCTCAGAGTATGTGTGTGTTTCTGATATCAATTGTGTGTGTGCAGAGTGGAAAGAATTGACTGTGAGGGGAAGCAGACAGACTTGCCAATGAACACCTGGGATGCTTTCACCAGCACTGTCTAAGAGTTAAGTGCTTCTTGGGTGTTTTTGTGTTGTGTGTGTGTTGTTCTTCTCTTCATTGATAATGAGACATTGTTACACACTGCCTGTCTTGCGGTAAGTGCCTTGTTGTATTGCTATAATGCATCCACTCTTCTTGTTATTGTTGTTTCATTTTTCCTTACATTTTCACAATCCTTTTTTTTTAAGCACTTGCCACACAGATTACTTTTTTTCCTCTCTCATCTGTTTGGGATACAATATTTATCTGCAGCCCATTGTGGCACAGATGTTAAAATACTCATATAAACTTGGCATATTTTAACTCCTTTTTTTAAATTTAGTGGCAGGTTCTTTGATGTCAAGTATATTTCTGATTAAGTTTCCCTAAGTTGGACGTAGTGCAGGTTTCTGATGGTCTGGTATCTGTTATGATGTAAGTATTCGGCTATCTATGTTTGACGTATGCAGGTTCGATGTCAGTATCTGTTATGATTTAAAAATGTCGGCTTCTAGTTTGACGTATGAAAAGTTTCTATGTCTGTTTCTGTTATGATGTAATTATGTCAGCGTCTTTTTATGAATGGATGCATGTTTTCTGATGTCGGTTTGTGTATGGTGCGTGCAGAGTTGGGCTGACCACATCTCTTGAGGGGAAGCGTGGTCCAGTTCCAGAGTTGCTAGCCACTGACGGGAAACCTCATCCAGATTTTTTCTCACAATGGGTGCCAAACTTGCCATTATTTCCTCACACGTGATTCAAAGTGTTGAGAGAAGAGTCATTTCGTGTTGGGTTTTTAAAAGGATTAGCTTGTACTATTTGTTGTTGGTTTTTTTTAAAATTGTAAAGTCTGTGTTATTCTTCAGTACCTGAGTAGCTGTATGTTCTTGTCCGTTGTTTGAGAAGCTGTGACAATGACGTGTCTTTTTCTGCCTGGTGGTGTGACGTGTGGTGTGCTGCACACTCCTGGGGAGAGACGTTTATGATTTGTTTTTGAGTGTAATATCTTTTAGATTTTTGGTTGTTATCTGTTTGTGATCTCCACATATGAGCAGACAGCTCTGAGGCTCACCAATGGTGATGTTTGCGTATGTGCGCTGTTTTTACCCCCCCCCCACCAGATTTATTTAGGAAGCCTGCATTTGACTTTTGGGGAAGGTGTTCAAACCAGACACAAGTGTGGACGCATCTTTAAAGATGTTTCCATCCTGTTCAAACTGCCAATATGGCCTACTCTACTGAAGTCAGAAAAGGTTTTTAATAATGTTTGCAAACAAGGTGCCTGCATGGCATTTGCTGCAATGTTATAGTTTCATCCAGAGGACTTGGACATTCAGTTGACTTGACGTCAACCTGGGAAGAAAGGGCAAGAGATAGGGGGTGAAGGCTTGGTTTTTTTACACCAGTCAAGCATGCACTTCCTGTAGAAAACTGGGCACTCTTCCAAACTTTAGAGTTGTATTTTTTTTTGTTTAAATGTGTGCTGGTTTGTCTGGGATTTGTTTTTTTAATTTAAAAAAAAAATTAAATCATGTTAGAGAGCTGGGTTTTTTAAAACAACGTTGAGATCAGGCTTGTTCTATTTTGTAGTTTACTTTGACATGAATCATATGTTGTGTGTGTGGTGGGGGGTTGTTTACAATATATTATACATGTTACTCAGACTTTATTTTGACAGATCCCTGGCTGTGTGTTCATAGCCTGGTGAAGGGAGAACAGCTGAAGACGATGTGGGATATCCAGTTAAGATCGTTGATCGTAGTCTTCCCTTCCTTTGCCATAGTCGTATGGTGTGTTGGTGGATTTGTGTTATTTATCATCATGTGGTGTACACGTGTTTATGTGTATATAACAAGTGATTGGGGGTTAATATATTGCATACCTACATGATTACACACTTGAGTTTTGTGTGTTCAGTATCTCTGTTCACAGGGATTGTGTAGCCATCAGCGGAGATAAATTCAACAGCGTTTGCTACAGTGAAGTGCTGCTTTTTCTCTTGTGTGTTGTGGTTTGATGTTGCATGTTTCTGATTTTTATCCTGCAATTGTTGTTGTTTGTTGTTTGTTGTTGAACTCAATTTTACGTTTGTTCACTTCTAGTGATATTAATGAACACCCCTGTCGTATTGCAATGTCATTGCATGCTTGTATGGTGACATGTAAGTTTGATACGTGTTAATCTTATTCATGATGATTGCATATGTGTAAATGACTTGAATGAAGGTCTTTGATTTTATTTTCTTTAACAAAGTTTTAGTACTATAAAAAATTCATGCATATTATTATTATAGTAGTAGTAGTAATAGTAGTTTATGTACAATTAAGAAGAGTATTGACATTGAGTGTGCGTGTATTGCGCTTTGATTTGTGCTTTACAAGATACAGCGCTATATAAATTCCATTACATTATTATTATTATTGGACGGAGGAGGAATATTTGGGGTTGATGTATTGCATACTTGATTGATCTGTGTGCAGTGTCTTGTGTTGACAGGTCTTGTTTACCCAACAGCTGGTGTTGCTTTCAACAAGCACCTAAGAGTTAAGTGTGCTTTTTTGTGCTTTTTTTTTTGTTTTTTGGTAGTTTTGTTTGTGTGTAGAAAATGGGGCAGGGTTTGTCGTTGCTTGTGGTGTGTTGTTGTTTGTTTTTTTCATCATTGGTGATGTAGACATTGTCACACCTGGTGCCAATGCTGCCTTGTTTTGTATTGCCATGATACATGCACTCCCTTTGTCATGTTTTTGTTGTTCTTTGTCTTATATTTTCACAATATTTGAAATGCTTGGTCACAGTTGTTGTTTGTTTTTATTTTTTCATGTATTTTGACACAATTTTTTAATCTGCGCCACATCTTTAATGTATGTTAGAATGCTCTTATGAACTTGGCATATGTACTCATTTTTATAATTTGTAGCAGGTTCTTTGATGTAAGTATAAGTTCCTGATATAACGGGAATAGGTGAAGTGAAGATGTTCCTGATCTCTTTCTTGTTTTTTGTGTTCTTGTTAAGTCCTATTTCTGATGACCGCTTGCTCTGTGTGTTTGATATTTGCCGTGTTTCTCTGATGTGTTCTTCTTTCAGTGTTTTGATATTTGTGTGTTTCTGATGTGTTCTTCTTTCATGTTTGATATTTTGTGTGTTTCTTCTGATGTGTTCTTCTTCAAGTGGTTTGATATTGTGTGTTTCTGATGTGTTGTTTTTCAGTGTTTGATATTTGTGTGTTTTCTGATGGTCAGATTCTGTATGTGCAGAGTGGGGGTGAACACACTCTGAGGGGAAGCAGCTACACCACCTGGACGGGAAACCGGTGATCGAATTGTTCACACAAAGGTAACAGAAAACTAACTCCTCAAGTCTGCATACAGAGTTCTTAAGAAAGAGTCATTTTCATGTTGGTTTTTTAAAAGGAAGAGTTGTACTTTTTGTATGAAGTATTTGCGTCGTGCGTTTGTTAGTGTGTATGTTTGTGGCTTGTTTTTTTGTATTGTTTATGAGGGTTGTTGGTGTACACAAGTGTGTGGTAGGATGTACAAAACATCCTCACACACATGGATTGGCTACCTAAGGTCTTCCCCCTCATTGATCCCCACCCTACTCTTCACCAGTGTTGTGTGTAGGTGTACAGAACCATCCTCACAACACATGTATTTGCGACCTAAAGGTCTTCCCCCTCGTGATCCCCCGTACTCTTCAACCAGTGTTGTGTGTAAGTGTAACAGAACCATCCTCACACACATTAATGCACCTAAGGTCTTCCCTCTCAATCCCCTGTACTCTTCCACCAGTGTTAGTGGTAGGTGTACAGAACCATCCTCACACACATGTATTTGCTACCTAGGTCTTCCCCCCTCGTGATCCCCGTACTCTTACTCTTCACCAGCCACCCCCATCTTCACCACCCTGCCTAAGCCTGCTGTGTGCGTGAATGCGCCAGTGTGTGTTTGTATGGAATAAATTTGATATCTAATCTTATTTCTGGACAATTGCAAGGCGTTGTAAAACTTTAAAAAAATAAGAGCTAAGATTTGTTGCTTAAAAAGATTCAGCAGTATATAAATTCCTACATGATCGCTATATTTTTTTATTTTTTTTTTTATTTTGTTTTAATCTTTTATATTGAGGATAATGGAATAGACATTATTGCATGTTGTAACATCCAGCTCGCGTGTGTTATGCAGTTTTGAAAATTCTGTCCATCTGTTCCCCACCGGCCACACATGGCCTACTCTGACAAAAAGCAGAACAGGATTTAACATGTGTGCAAGATTGTTCTATGTGCGTTCGCACACTAGGACCGCGTTTTATCGTCTCATCGGAAGGACTGCTGGAGAGTGGAGTCTGCACTGATGTTAACCACAGGGAAAAGTATCGCCCTTAAAACGGGAATCAAACCTGGGGTCGTCAGATTTGCGAGCGGCAATGTTTCTGAACACTAAGCTATCTCGTTCCCCTATTAGTTGTAATAGTGACATAAAGTAGGGAGCAGTATTTGACCATGCATGTGTGTGTATTGGGTGAAGGGTGGGGGGGGGGATAGAATATTGGATTGATAATATTGCATACATGATTACAGGCTTGATGTATTGTGTTGTGTATCTGTGTTCACAGGGGCTTGTGTTAACCCTACATCTGCAGATGCGTTCATCAACACTCTAGAGTAAGTGCTTCTTGTTTTTACTGTGAATGAATTGTTTCCTCTCATAATGTTGTTTTGTTCTTCTCTTCATTGATAATGTAATATTGTCCACAGCCGTCTTGCCATAATAATTGCCATGATGTATTTGCCATGATACACTGACCGCCTTTTTCATGTTGTTCCGTTGTTTCTTTTACTACTATTTTCTACATCCTTTAAAAACGTAGACTCACAGTTGTTTTTTTCAAAATAATTTATCATCTATTTGACATGATGCTCAGCTGCATGTGATTTTTGCACAGATGTTGAATGCTCTTATAAACTTTGGGCATGGTTTACTCCTTTTATATGATTTGTGTCAGGTTAGCCCCATCTTCATCCCTGCGTAAAGTATCTGTGTGCAAATGTGTGTGTAAATAAAAACTTGATCCATGTTAGTCTTTACACATGGACAAATGGCCATGCATGAATGATGTGAGTGTGAGGCTTTTGATATTGCCTTTACAAGATGCGCACTATGTAAATTCCAGACATTATCATCCATGAATTAGGGAGAGGCAATGACCATGCAGCCGTGGTGTGTCTAGGTGGCATTTTGGGGAGGGGAACATTGGGAATTGTAATATTGCATACCAGATTGCCGCCTTGATATATTGTGTTCATTTTCTGTCACACAGGGCTTGTGTACCACAGCTGGAGATAGCTTTGACAGCACTGTCCTGAGAGTTAAGTGCTGCTTGGTGTGTTGTGTGTGTGTGTGTGTGTGTGTGTGTGTGTGTTGTGTGTGTGTGTGTGTGTGTGTGTGTAAGAGAGTTGTATGTGTGTGTGAGTGAGTGTGGTGTATGTGTGAAGGTGTTGTATGTGTGAGTGTTGTGTGTGTGTGTTAGTGAGTGTGAGTATGATTTTTCGTCCTCTCATGTGTTTGTTTGTTCTTTCTCTTCTTGATGATGTAGATATGTTGTCACAGCCTGTCTCACCACAATGCTGCCTTGTTGTATGCAATGATACACTGACCCCCATTGTTGTTGCTTTTGTTGTTTCTTTTCCCTAATAATTTTTAAAAACCTTCAAACACTGACACCATTTTTTTTAGAAGTGTTTTTTAATAATTTTTTTGACAGGATCTCAGTTGCAGCCCAGTTTTTACGCAAATCGTTAGGAGGATTGACATGTGTGTTGGGTGTGAAAGTGGTTTTGGGGGAAAGGTAATATTGGATTGATGTATTGCATATATAATTACTGACTTGATTGATGTGCTGCTGTAATCTTCCTGTTGT
This sequence comes from Rapana venosa, assembly GCA_028751875.1. Lineage (NCBI taxonomy): Eukaryota > Metazoa > Mollusca > Gastropoda > Neogastropoda > Muricidae > Rapana > Rapana venosa. The sequence continues at coordinate 32,288,982 of CM054166.1, forward strand.
ATTGCCATGTAAACACTAACCCTTTGTTGATTGTTGTTTCCATGCCGTTTCTTTTTCCAAATACTTCCAACATTTTTAAACGCTTAGAAACAGGTTTTCTTTGGTTTTTATATATTTATTATTTTTCAAAGTTTTTCACATCAGTTGAGCTTTACCCCAGTTTTGCACAGATGTTAGAATACTCTGTTAAACTTTGGCATGTGTAGTCATTTTATTGTGTCCAGGTTGTTCTGAATGAATGAACTTGTGCATTGGCACAGACACCAATATGCTGATGATGTGTGTGTGTGTTTGTTCACAGAGACAGACCAAAGAACTGACGATGTGTGTGTGTTTTGATCACAGACTCTGCACTGCAAGAGGCGTTCCAGAGATGCTGCACCACTGGATGGACAGCGTTCGTTGATCATGATTTGTTCACTCAAAGGTACAAGAGCTGACTGACTGTCCTCACGAACATTGGAACTTATCAGAGAAGAGTGGCTTTAATATAGTTCAGGCACTATTTAAAATTCCTACATTAAAGTAGTAAGTAGTACTGGTACATTAATTAGGGAGAGGGATAGACATGCAATGAGTATGGGGGGGAAGGGGAGAGTATTGGTTGATAATTGCATACATGATTACAGACTTGATTTAGTGTGTCATGTCAGTAGATCACCGGGCCTTTAACCCATCAGCGGCAAGATCATGTCAGCAGCAGCAGCACTAGGAGTAGTGCTCTTGTGTCTGTTGTGGGGGGGGGGGGGGCGGGTGGCCTCTGTGTTTGTTATTCTCTCATGATAATGCAGACGTGCACATTGTATTCTTAGTGTTTCTTTGTTGTTCTTCCCCTTATATTTTAACAACCTGTGCACATGTACACACTGTTTAAAAACTTTTTTATTTTTTCATCTATTTTTACACAATGTTTCAGCTGCCTTTTTTAGCCACAATTTAGAATACTTTCATCTCTTGGCAGTTGTACCAATTTTACAGTTTGTGGCAGGCTTTTTTTATATGTTTGTGAAATACACTTGTTTTCTGTAGTTATGCGTGTTTCTGACGTCAGTGACGGTATGTGCAGAGTGGGGGACCACATCTCTGAGGGGAGGCATGAAGGATGGTCCAGAGCTGCTACAACAGTGGACGGGAAGCGTGGAGGGAGAGTGGTCCACACACAGGTATATACACGGCTGTTGGTGTTGTCCTCACACATCAGTCTCAGTGGGTTAGAGAAGACTCCGTTTCAGGTTGGGTTTTGAAAGGATTAGTTTCAATATTTTTTTTTAAAACCGTCTGTCCCCCGATCCGGCCGCAGCCGACAGTAACAGCAGCCACCGCCTAGATTCCAATACACCGCAGCCCGACAGATGGTGCTGCCCACGTGGCAGTACTTTTCATCACACACAGGACCTCGTGGTTTTTCACATATGTGTCGAAAAATGGTGGGGCGATGCAGGGAGGGTATCAAGAGGGTGCCAGTGATAATTAGCACCACTAACAATGCGTGTAGTGGGGAGGGAAGAAGAAAGAACAGCCAGCGACCGAACGCTTTTCAATTGTAACAGTGTAGTGGGGGGGAAAAGAAGCGTTTTCCCTTTAGTAGCAGACGATTCATCTGATTAGCAAGACATTAATTGATGTTATTGTCCTTGGAAGTAGAAACATTTGAAACGAGAACTGTTAAGAGAGTGTATTAAACGCTTACCAGGAAAAGGAGGAAGGGAATGCTGCAGTGTAGGGAAAGAGTGGAGCAGAAATACCGTGCTACAGGGCCCATTCCTGACCTTGCTACGCACACACAACACGCACACACACACACTTACACACACACCACGCCACACACACACACACACACACTTACACACGCACGCACGCACGCACACACACACACACACACTCACACACTTACACGCACACACGCACACACACACACACTTACATGCACACACGCAACACGCACACACACACACACACACACACCGCCCTACACACACACACACACACACACCCGCACACTTACACACACACACACACACACACACTACACTTACACACACACGCACAGCACACACACACACACACTTACACGCACGCACACAACACACACACACACTTACACACACCACACTTAAACACACACACAAACACACGCACACACACACGCACACACACACACGCACACACACACACCACACACCACACGCACACTTACACACACACCGCGACGCCACACACACCATTTACACACACACGCACGCACACACACATACACACAACACGCACGCACACCACACTACACACACCCACACACGCACACACACACAACACACCCACACACACTTTACAACAACACACACTTACACACACAAACACCACTTACACACCACGCACGCACACACACACTCTGTGGAGAAATTTGACCTTCCCTCTGTCCCGCGGTATAGACGCTGAAAGCGTGATGCCTTTTGACTTTTTCTCATTATTAACCACACTTTCGCTTTTGAAACTGCAATGGCAGAAATGAAACAAATATGCTGATAACGAAAATAGCAAGAAGGAAATAAATAGGTCTCTGGTCTGCCAAGGGTTCGACAGGTGACAGCAATGGGGTCAACCCCCTTCCACATCCATAATTTGATGCTTTTTGTGATTTGACCCTGTGCACCCACTACGAACTGGCTTTTATAGACTACCAACAAGAAAATGTTGTTAGGTTACAGAAGTTTTGAGTTGGTTCGAATTTGTCACACCTGTGGCCTTGTGACGCAGGTGACAGTGTGACAGTCATGTACAATAATACACTTCATGTACACTTAACAAACATGTGGTTGCACACGCAGAAATAACTGCAGTAATTAAAGGTCACATGTTTGATTGAAATATGACTGTTATTCAAAAGAAAAATATTAAACAAAACTTCTGTCTCCTCCAGACAACCATAAAACAACAGTCTATTGGGGACATTGTTGACACATCCTTTAAGTCTATTGCACATAACCATTGGTAAACACATCAGGCTGTTATCACTCCTTATTCGACACTAACGTGCAATAACAATTGTCAAATCCATGCAGGATTTGCTGCTTTATCATATATACCATACTTTTACCTGTGATTGGTGACAAATAAGGTGACAATGACAAGACATCTGGTGACCAGACACATAAACTTGCGCCTAAATGCAAGTACAAAGACATACCTAGCTTGTGACACAATTTCAGCTGATAGCTTGTCCTGCACACACACAATTGTCTTAGGAGTAAAGTAAGTGTGTTTTGCTTCTCAGCTGGAGCCTGAAGTTGGTCACCCATGGTCAGAGTTTGGCAACTGTTTTTTCCCCGACCATTTTGTTTTAGGCAGCCGCATTTAGAGATGGCGTCTTTAAACAACAACACAACAACAATAATATTAATAATGATAATGTATAGTATTTATATACCGCTGAATCTTGTAAAGCCAACAAACCGTAGTGCTTGCATTAAAATTTACACACGTGCAATTGTCCACAAAGTAACAGATTCTAAACATATGTCAAATTTATGCATCAATGTGCATGCTTTTGAAAGATTTGACATCTGTTTCCTACCTACTGAAAAAGCCTTCTCTCCAAAAGCCTGACCAGTTTCTAACTTTGTGTAAGATGTTTCTGCATACATATGCACACCCAAGGTCTCAGTGTATAGTCTCATCTGAAGGAGTTCGACAATCATTTTGATTTTCTCGTCAAAACTGGAACAAAGGGCAAGGCTGAGAATCAAACCCAGAACCTCACAGGTGTTGACATTCTTAAGTGTGACAGCAGTGTTGTGACATATAGTTCAGTGTGACAGCAGTGTTGTGATATAGAGTTCAGTGTGGCAGCAGTGTTGTGATATATAGTTCAGTGTGACAGCAGTGTTGTGACATATAGTTCAGTGTGACAGCAGTGTTGTGACATATAGTTTCCAGTGGTGACAGCAGTGTTTTGATATAAAGTTTTCTATGTGGCCAGCAGTGTTGTATATATAGTTCAGTGGTACAGCAGTGTTGTGATACACAGTTCAGTGACTGACGTGTGTCACTTATGATTCTGTGTGCAGATGGTGTCCATGATGGAAGAGACCCAAGCATTGGCAACCACCGGCCACATGAACTGCTGTTATCCTCCACATTGTGCCTCCATATATATCATCCCAATGTCATGGACTTGTCTAAGCCACGAGAACTGATGTTATTCTCCACATTGTGCCTCTATATATATCATCCCAATATAACGGACTTGTCTAAGCCACGAGAACTGATGTCTTACTCCACATTGTGCCTCTGTATATATCGTCCCAATGTAATGGACTTGTCTAAGCCACGAGAACTGATGTCTTCCTCTACGTTGTGCCGCTATATCTCCTTTACCTGTACTGTGGTGTAGTACCGTGTAATGTTGTGCCGTGTAATGTAGTGCAGTGTAATGTTGTGCAGTGTAGTCTTTACCCTCCCCCCCTCCACACTTACTGCTGAAATAATAATAATAAAAATCTCCATTATAACCACAACCACACCTACCCCCCTCTCCCTTGACTTGATGTGCTCATGAAAAAAACAACAACCAGGTGACAACTTTTGTTGTTCAGTTTCTGTACAGGGGGTTCATGCACATACGTCTGACACGCGTTTTTGTGTTCCTGAGTGGTGTGTGTGCGTGCGTGCATCCGTGCGTGTGTGTGAGGAGAGTGATTGACTGAGTGAATGAATGAGTGAAGTGATGAAGTCAATGTGAATCAGCAAGTCTTGCATGTAGATGTTGCACATCAGAAACAAAAGTGATGGTGGTAACACCAATCATCACAACCACTGCACTCTACTGCTGCTAGTCTTCAGAGGCCTGTATCCAGATGTCTGTGTTTCAAAAGTGGAGATTTGGGAAAGTGCTTTTTAGGTTGTTTTTTTTTCCTCCGCTCCTCAGAGCTCGGTTGGTGAGATTTAATGTTGGAGTGAGGATCTGACCTCTCTTCAGTTAACCTCCAGGCTGCCTGCCTGCCTGCCTGCCTGCCTGCCCCCTGCAGTGGTGTGGGTTTTGTGTGGAGGTTTTTTATGCATACAATGTATTTCACAGCCCCCCACCACCACCACCACCAGCAGCTTTAGTCACGGCAAACTCCTCTGCACAAAGTTAGGGCTGGTCTTTCTCTTTGGGAACAGATGACAACATTTACACAGCGGCTGGATGAGAAAAAGCACACCAGTGCTCATTCCACTATCCTTGAAATAAAAGAAAGAATGAGTAAACATTGAAATTCAGGCTTAAAAAGATGAAGACGTCTGATTACAAATATTCATAATACAGACGTCTGATTACAAATATTCATAATTCAGACGTCTGATTACAAATATTCATAATACAGACATCTGAATACAGGCTTCTGAGATAACAGACATCCAAGATCTAGACATCTAGATGCAGATTGAAAAAAACACAACACACACCCACATGCTTGCGGAATGACGCACCTGAAACAACCCACACTTGTGCTGAATGACACACCTGAAACTGTACACACCTTAACACATACAAAGTATATGCAGAGTGACGCACTAAACCCACACACATGGAATAGCACTGCTGAACACATCATGCAATGCACTTCAACAAGGTGTGGAATGCCACACCTGAACACATGCAATACTCCTTCATAGAAGGAATGACATGACACCTGAACACATTACAAAATGCACACCTGCATGTGCAGAACATCACGCCTCGACATGTCAGATGATGGACATATAAAATACAGACAAATAATGGACACCTGCAGACACTGAACACCTGAGTGTACAATGTACATTAATTTGGCACATGAATAATACACACCTGAACATGCAATGTAAAATCCAGTACATGCAGATTGTTGCATCTAGACACCTTAAAAATGAACCACCTTGACGCATCCTACTACACATCTGGACCAACAGCTTTACACACCTACAACGCACTTGTACACACACCACACAATTTGAACACGTCATGCATGAACACTTATATTGGCTGTGTAATACAATGAAGTACAACATCATGTTATTCTGTGTTTAGGTGTGCATCATATCTAAACATATAACACCAGACACGATAACGCATTATCTATAACGGCATCTACAACCTCAGACCTATGCATCTGATGCCTTGTAACGGACACCTGCAGACACTGAATACTGTATCTATAGAGCGTGTAACGCCTACACGTGGAGTACCGCATCTAAAGCACACCAACAGACACACATAACCACACCTACACACACACAGAATAATGCATCTAAACAAAGCACTCCGATAGTTAAGCATCTAAACACTACAGACCTACATGGAATATTGCATCTAACCACATCATGTATTGCTCAACCACAGAATGGGAATCCCACATCTAAAAGCATGTACCTGGACATCCACAAACAATGAATAAAACATAATTATAACACAGACACGGAATAACACAACCATAACATACGGCACGGGACAACACATGATAATTCGCCGACACGGAATAACGCATCTCACATCATGTAAAGTACTTCCATTACACACAACGACACACAACACACACAACACACTCACACACACACACACACAAACACACAGAGTAATGGTTGCCTGGATACCTAACGCACTCTCACAGACTGAATAATAGTTCGATACGTACGCACACTCAAAGACAATATATACGTAACGCACACGCCAAGACAATAATGCTTCCATACGTAACGGACACGCCAAGACAATAATGCTTCGGTACGTAACGCACACGTCAAGACATCGCTTCGATACGTAACACACACGCCAAGACATTATCGCTTCGATACGTAACACACTCGAAGACAATAATGCTTCAATACGTAACACACACTTGAAGAGAGAATAATGCTTCGATACATAACACACTCAGCAGACAGAATAATGTTTCCATACACAACACACTCGCCGACAGAACAGTGCTTCATACATGACGCACACTCGAAGACGGAATACACACGCACACTCGCAGACAGAGCTATGTCTGTATAATGGTTACCTACAGACATATGAAGTGCACTTACACGTGGAACAGCGCATCTACCCTTACGCATCTAAACACATAAATAATACTAAACAGCGCATAACGGACATCTACACACACACACACATGGAATACCATCTATACAGCACATCACGGACCATCCACACACACCACTCACACACATACAAATAACACTAAACAGCACATAACAGACATCAACAGACACACACGGAACTACACATCTAAACAGCAACATATGGACATCTACGACACCCACCGCATGACACATCTAAACAAGCACACAATGGACACCACGCGCGGTGTGTGTGTGTGTGGGGGGGTGCGTGGGTGTGTGAAATAAGTCTGTGTCTAGTCAACTGTCTTAAAACATTGAATTCATATATTGGTGTAGGGTGTGGTGTGCGTGGGCGTATTCGCACACACACGTACGTGCGTGTGTACGTGCTGCGTATATGCTTGCGAAAAATAAGTTTTATTCTTCTATCAATGGTTTAAAAATTGTGTTCACAATTGATGTTTTCGCATGCGCGCGTGTGTGCGTGGTGTGTGTGTGTGTGTGTGTGTGTGTGTGTGTGTGTGGTGACATTTTATTTGAAAACCAATATGAAATATAGCTTTTGTGTCTTTGATATATTTGATGAGTATCAATCTGCCTGTCAGTATTGTAATTGCCCTTCATGGGATGATTAAAGTGTTTTTGACTTGACTTGACTTGACTTTGACTACCTCATACAACCATCTATAATACACCACTACCTCATACAACCATCTATGATACACCACTACCTCATACAACCATCTATGATACACTCCTACCTCATAAAACCATCTATGATACACCACTACCTCGTAAAATCATCTATGATACACCACTACCACATAAAACCGTCTATGATACACCACTACCTCATAAAACCATCTATGATACACCACTACTGTCACCTCATAAAACCATCTATGATACACCACTACCTCATAAAACCATCTATGATACACCACTACCTCATAAAACCATCTATGATACACCACTACCTCATAAAACCATCTATGATACACCACTACCTCATAAAACCACCTACGATACACCACTACCCATAAAACCATATACGATACACCACTACCTCATAAAACCATCTATGATACACCACTACTGTCACCGCAATAAAACCATCTATGATACACCACTACCTCATACAACCATCTATGGTACACCACTACCTCCTAAAACCATCTATGATACACCACTACCTCCTAAAACCATCTATGAAACACCACTACCTCATAAAACCATCTATGAAACACCACTACCTCATAAAACCATCTATGAAACACCACTACATCATAAAACCATCTATGAGACACCACTACCTCATAAAACCATCTATGAAACACCACTACCGTCACCTCATAAAACCATCAATGATTACACTTTATCACCACCTCATGAAGTAAAACCATCTATAATAAACTTCTACTGCTACTTCATCACCCAAATAGCAGTAGTAGAAGTAGTAGCAGTAGTAGTTGCTGTTGTTGTTGTTGTTGTTGTTGTTGTTGTTGCAGCAGCAGTAGTAGAAGAAGTAGTGTATGCCCACTTGTTTGTTTGGTTGTTGTTTTTCGTGTTTGTGTGTGTTTTGTGTTTTGTGTGTGTGTGTGGTGTGTTGTGGTGTGTGTGGTGTGTGTGTGGTGTAGTTTTGCTTTTGTTTGTATGGATTTGTTTTTTGTTGTTGTTTGTTTGGGGTTTTGGGGGGTGGGTTGTTTTTTTTACAGACATACCATGTAAAACCAAGACAAAAAAGAAAACACAAAACCAATATATCGGTTTGCACAGACATGAAAGATCATAGTCATTTATTGTTCATTTGTCATTACAAAAGGTTTATTTAAACAAACTTAAAATGACATTGTATCTCTCTCTCTCATACAGAGACATGTAAACACACACACGCGCGCGCTTGCGCGCATACACACATAGCCACTCTGGCCTTGCAATTATCCCTATAGTGTAACGATATGCAAAAAAAGCAATACGGACTTAAACAGATAAGCACTAACATCAACACATCAATAAATCAATCAAACCTGTCAAAATCAAGCCAATGCAAAGAAATTAACAAAGACAATTAACAGACAATAATCTTGTGAATGAAAGTTTTTAAAAAATCATATATAATTATTGTATTCTGTGTAAAAATTTGTACATCACATCTTTGCATAAAACTTATCTTACGGCATGGCATTTTTTTTAAAGTTTGTGTCATAATTTCATTATATAAAATATGACCTGTCTCAAACACAACACACACACACACACACACATTTATATATATATATATATATATATATATATATATAATTAAAATAATAATATATATATATATATATATAAATTATATATATATCGTCGCATTGCAAAGTTTGTGCATTGTACTTAAATCTGAGTATTATGTTTAAAGATTTTTTTTCATTTTTTTATGCAAGCATAAACATTTCACAGTCACTCAGCACAATTATTCTTGTTTATTTTTTCCTAGTAAACAGCATGCGTTCCACACACACACCCCACACACACACAAAACACACACACACAACACACACACACACACACACACACACACACACCACACGCGCGCGCGCGCGCGCGCGCGCGCGTGCACACAAATACATGCACACAACAACAACAATAACAATTGCAACAATAACAACAACATAAAAAGTCATAAGCATATCAACCAAGTCACCCCACCCCTGATCCCAGAACAAAAATAATACATCACTTGTATGTACAATTCAGTATACATCAAATCCAAAATAAGTTACTCTGAACGTAGTGCAATCTTTTTAACTCGAAAAAATAGTTTTTAAAAAAAAACCCTACACAACCAATCTTCATGTGTACTGATGTTTCTAACTTCGCCAGCAGAATGTTTTTTTTTACCGACTTGTCAACAGCATGTATGTTTTAAAACCCCCGAAAAAATCAAGATCACAATGAACCTTTCTACTTAAAGGCTTCGGATGAACTATAAACCGAGGCCCCGTGTTCGAACGCATGCAGAACATCTTGCGCACACGTTAAATCCTGTTCCGCTTTTCGGAAGAGAAGGCCATTGTGTGCCGGTGGAAACAGATGACAAAATTGACGAAACCGCATACACACGGGGACAGGATGTAAAAAAGCACATGAGTGCTTATTCCATTATCATCGATATGAAAGAATAAATAAATAAAATGATTATGATGTTTTGAATTCAACCCTGTTGAAGATTTGTCTTTTTACCTCTACAAGCATATACCCCCTATTCCACCCACCCTTTGTCCCCCCTTCCACACATTATTGTTACTGGTTTTTTGAAATTTGCTAGATTTGAACAGGATAACTAGTCCGCTTCGATGGAACTCTCTTCCCCAGCACTTAGAACACGTGAGTTTTTGTTGTGTTTGTTTCATGTGTTGTGTTTGCACTGGGTTGCGTTGCATTGTGCTGTGTTGCATTGTATTGTTTTTAAATTTTGTTGTGTTTCCCTTGTGTGTTGTGTTGCAGTGTGTTGTGTTGCAGTGTTTGTGCGTACTGTGTTGTGTTGCATTGGTTGTGTTGCACTGTGTTGTGTTTTATTGTGTTGTGTTTTTTTGTGTTGTGTTGCATTGTGTTGTGTTGCAGTGTGTTGTGTTGCAGTGTGTTGTGTTGCATTGTGTTGTGTTGCAGTGTGTTGTGTTGCATTGTGTTGTGTTGCGTGTGTTGTGTGTACTGTGTTGTGTTGCACTGTGTTGTGTTCATTGTATTGTGTTGCATGTGTTGTTGCACTGTGTTGTGTTGCATTGTGTTGGTTTTCAGTGTGTTGTGTTGCATGTGTTGTTGCACTGGTTTGTGTTGCATTGTGTTGTGTTGCAGTGTGTTGTGTTGCAGTGTGTTGTGTTGCATTGGGGTTTTTGTTGCAGTGTGTTGTGTTGCAGTGTGTTGTGTTGCAGTGTGGGTTTTGTTGCATGTGCTGTGTTGCATTATGTTGTGTTGCAGGTGTTGTGTTGCAGTGTGTTGTGTTGCAATGGTTTGTTTGCAGTGTGTTGTGTTGCATTGTGTTGTGTTGCAGTGTGTGTTTGCTTGTGTTGTGTTGCATTTTGTTTTTGTTGCAGTGTGTTGGTTTTCCCTTGTGTTGTTTTGCATTGTGTTTGTGCTGTAGTGTTGTGTTGCATTGTTTGCAATTGCATTGTGTGGGGTATTGCATTGTTGTGTAGCTTTGTGTTGCATTGTGTTGCATTGGGTTGCATTGTTGTGTAGCTTTGTGTTGTGTTGTGTTGTATTGTGTTGCATTGTGTTGTGTTGCATTGTGATGTATTGTATTGCATTGTATTATCTTCTATTGTACTGTACTGCATTGAATCAGATACTACTTTAAGTCAGGGCAGATTTCTCTGCATGAAATTCGGGTCGCTCTTATTGAGAAGAGTGCATCATTACAAGAGCAGCACTACCCATTATTATTATTATTATTATTATTATTATTATTATTATTATTATTATTATTATTATTATTATTATTATTATTATTATTATTATTATTATTTTTATTTTGTTGTTGTTGTTGTTGTTGTTATTATTATTTTTGTTATAAATTTTTATTAAATTTTATTATTTTTGTTATTATTATTGGTTTTGTTTGATTCTCTGTCTTTTCCTGACTGCATGTGTAATTGTTTTCCTATCAGAGTGTTGAATTGTTGTTGTTTTTTTACTACAAATTTTGCCCGGGAGAACCCTTGATGCTGCGCGCTCTTCACACGCGACAAGACCTCGTTTATCGTCTCATCCGAAAGACTACACCCCCGACCACCACTCATGGTCTAGTGGATGGGGGGAAAAGTTTCGGGCGCAAAAGGGGATTGAAGCACCACACACTTGGACCCTGACTTTTTCGCTTTCTTTGGCAGGTACTGACCTCCGTCCCCCCGAGCCCTAGTGGTCCTGGAATGTTCCAAAATGTTGAAATGGTACAGCGGCACAGTGAACTCGTGACAGACCCCAGATATCACTGGCTACCTGCATACATATGCGCCCAGGCTCCCAATCATACACACTTCTTCTTGTTCTTCTTCTTGTTCTTCTTGTTCTTGTTCTTGTTCTTGTTATTGTTCTTCTTTTTCTTCTTGTTATTCTTCTTGTTCTTGTTCTTCTTCTTGTTCTGTTCTTGTTCTTGTTATTCTTCTTTTTCTTCTTCTTCTTCTTTTTCTTCTTCTTCGCATTCTTCTTCGCATTCTTCTTCGCATTCTTCTTCTTCTTCTTCTGGCATTCTTCTTCGCATTCTTCTTCTTCTTCGCATTCTTCTTCGCATTCTTCTTCGCATTCTTCTTCTTCGCATTCTTCTTCGCATTCTTCTTCGCATTCTTCTTCGCATTCTTCTTCGCATTCTTCTTCTTCTTCTTCTTCTTCTTCTTCTTTTTCTTCTTCTTCTTCTTCTTCTTCTTTTGTTCTTCTTCTTCTTCTTCTTCTTCTTCTTCTTCTTCTTCTTCGCATTCTTCTTCGCATTCTTCTTCGCATTCTTCTTCTTCTTCTTCTTCTTCTTCTTCTTCTTCTTCGCATTCTTCTTCTTTTCCCTTTTTCTTCTTCTTCTTCTTCTTCTTCTTCGCATTCTTCTTCTTCTTCTTCTTCTTCTTCTTCTTCTCTTCTTCTTCTTCTCTTCTTCTTCTTCTTCTTCTCTTCTTCTTCTTCGCATTCTTCTTCTTCGCATTCTTCTTCTTCTTCTTCTTCTTCTTCTTCTTCTTCTTCGCATTCCTTCTTCGCATTCTTCTTCGCATTCTTCTCTTCTTCTTCTTCTTCTTCTTCTTCTTCTTCTTCTTCTTTTTCTTCTCTTCTTCTTCTTCATCTTCTTCTTCTTCTTCTTCTTCTTCTTCGCATTCTTCTTCTTCTTCTTCTTCGCATTCTTCTTCTTCTTCTCTTCGCATTCTTCTTCTTCGCATTCTTCTTCTTCGCATTCTTCTTCTTCTTCTTCTTCTTCTTCTTCTTCTTCGTTCTTCTTCTTCTTCTTCTTCTCTTCTTCCTTCTTCTTTCTTCTTCTTCGCATTCTTCTTCGCATTCTTCTTATTCTTCTTCTTCGCATTCTCTCTTCTCTTCTTCTTCTTCTTCTTCTTCTTTCTTCTTTTTCTTCTTCTTCTTCTTCTTTTTTCTTCTTCTTCTCTTCTTCTCTTCTTCTTTTTTCTTTCTTCTTCTTCTTCTTCTTTCTTCTTCTTCTTCTTCTTCTTCGCATTCTTCTTCTTCGCATTCTTCTTCGCATTCTTCTCTTCGCATTCTTCTTCTTCGCATTCTTCTCTTCGCATTCTTCTTCTTCTTCTTCGCATTCTTCTTCTTCGCATTCTTCTTCTTCGCATTCTTCGCATTCTTGCTTCTTCGCATTCTTGTTCTTCGCATTTTCTTCTTCGCATTCTTCTTCTTCGCATTCTTCTTCTCGCATTCTTTCTTCTTCGCATCTTCTGCATTCTTTTCGCATTTTTTTCCCTTTTTCTTTCCTTTTTTCGCTTTTTCCCTTTTTT
>CM054166.1:32315531-32320531 GCA_028751875.1 Rapana venosa
TTGGTGTCTTGTTTTTTTTTTTGTTTCAGTAACTCGTGTGTCCTGCTGGGTGCTTTTGTTCCAATAAACAAGGGCTGCTTTCAGTGGTCTTGGGTCAAGGTGCTGTGTTTTGGGGGAGAGAATGTGGTCTGTGCCTGTTTCAGAGTGGGGCAGAGGGACTGAGTCAGTCTGAGGCTGGAAGTCCCCCCACTGTCTACCACTTAGGGAGGGCGGGAGGGAAGTGTGGGTGATGGTGTGTGGTGGTGTTTGGGGAAGGCCAGGCTGCAGGGGACTGGTGTTCACTATGTAGGATTCCAGAAGCCTGACAACAACATCATACAGTGCATCATCTTGAGTAACAACACGCTTAGAGCTTCTATCGTGCTCAGCCTGACGGACACATTTGGAACAAAGGAATGGAAAGACAGGTTATGGAAAACGTGACATCCCCCCCCCCACCCACCACCACCCTCGAAAGCCATGTTGTTCCCATGAACACATAGTAGCATGTATATAAATGTAGAAGCCTGATTTGTTTTTGCTTTTGTGAGGTGTGCGTGTGCAAGAGTATGTGTGCTTTGAACATCAGGCAGTCACTTTCTGCTGTCTGTCACACACCGTCACACCGACTTGTCATTCTTCAAATTACATCGATTTACATTATGCAGAACTTTCACAGCTATTCTTCAAATTAAAATCATTTACAACACTGTTTCGACAGCAGACTATAACCAGTCTGAAACAAAAAACGCTTCAGTATAATTTATCAACGATCTGAAATCAAACGTATACTTTCATCCCCAAAGTCCTTGAAAAAGTCGTTCAGAAACAACTCAACAGCCATCTTCATTCAAATACTCTCCTTCCCGCATTTCAGCCTGCCTATCCCATCAACCACAGCACTGAAACCACCCTAGTCCACACTTTAAACATGCTTCTACACGCTTCTGACTCAGGGAAATCTCCCTTCTCACTCTTCTCGACTTATCTGCAGCCATCGACACTGTAGACCACTCCGTTCTTCTCTCTTGTCTCCAAAACACGTTTGGTATTAAAGGGGCAGCCCTCAACTGGTTTAGTTCATACCTCATAGACCGTTTCACTACAGTTGCAATAAACAAGATTCAATCCATTCCTGCCAAACTGGAATGCGGATTCTTGCAGGGATCTGTTCTGGGCCCTGTTCTTTTCACTCTCTACACTGCTCCACTGTCACATATAATAAACCTTCACCAGATCAACCATCATTTCTACTCTGATGACTCTCAGATTCAAAGCAGTGATACTCCTGAAAATTTGCCTTCTCTCTTGACAAATATGTCACACTGCCTCCAAGATATTCAAAACTGGATGATACAAAACAAGTTACAGCTAAACACAGATAAAAACGGAAGCCATGATTGTAGGGACCAAACACAAAGTCTCTTCCATGGCAACAGCTTCAATAGAATTTGGCAATATGACAATTCCTTTATACACCACAGTCAAGTATCTAGGTATTGTTATCGACAACACACTTTCTATGCAAAAAGTCGTCACCCAGACCTGTCAGGCGTGCTACTATCAATTACGTGTATAAGCGCAATTCGAAGGTACCTGTCCACTGTTGCAACATTCAAACTTGTCACATCTCTCATTCTTTCACATCTGGACTATTGCAATTCTCTTTTGGCTGGTCTGCCAGCATCATCTATCCACTCCCTTCAACGCATTAAAAACTCTGCTGCTCGACTAGTCCTCAGAAAGAAAAATATCTGAACACATTCCTCATCTCTTGCGATCTCTCCACTGGCTGCCTATGCCACAGAGAGTAAAGTACAAGATCAGTACCCTTTGTCACAAATGCCTCCACAAAACAGCACCCTCCCACCTCTGTGAATGTCTTCACTTGTACACCCCTTCACGTTCCCTACGCTCTGCTTCAGATACCTTATCCTTACGAATACCTAGGTTCAACCACTCCACCGTTGGCCGTCACTCTTTCTCTATTTCTGGTCCATCGATCTGGAATGACCTCCCTCTCTCCCTTCTTGAAAAGCCTTCTTACGACACTTTTAAATCCAGCCTCAAGACATATCTATTTCAGACCTAAGACTTCCCTTATTATTTCATCTCATAATTTCTGTCCTTGCCTTCAATAGCCAAAATTCCCATCACCCTGCTGAAGCAAATAACCTGTGTGTGTGGTGTGGTGTGTGTGTATGTGTGTGTGTGTGTGTGTGTGTGTGCGCGCGCACGTGCGCATGTTTGTGTATATTTGAAATTGTAAAAACTGTTAATCATTGTTGGTTGCATGTGTGGGAGTGGAATGGATGCAAGCGCTTTGATTTGTTTTGCTTTTTTTTTTTACAAGATATCGTGCTATATAAATTCTACTTTTTATTATTCTTATTATTATACAACCGGCCCAAAACAAAACGTACGACACACTGTAACCACCATGCCCAAACAAAAGGGCGCCCATAACACCTGTAACAGCCAACTGGATGCAAAACGTACGAGCAGGCTACAATCACCAACCCATAACCACGTGTAAAACTACAACCAGAAACATGTAACAACTGCCAACATGAAACGTGTAACAAGTATCAGACGCACTTTTGCAATATGGTATCCATTTTCGGGAGGTAAAATTGTGTATGTAATGCCGCTACTGTCAACACATCATCTATCTATATCTATCACACTCTCCACACACACCACACCCCATGATACAGCGCGCCCGTACCTAGGGAGCTGGGCGGGGGGGGGGGAGCAGAGTAGAGGATGCGACATGGGGCGTAGGGAGAGGGGAGCGGGGGAGCGCGAAGATACTATCTCTCTCTCTCAACAAATCTCTACTATATACACGGTCTCTCTCGCGCCCCTCATAAACCACACAACCTCTCACTCTCTCTACTATCTATCTTGACACGGTGAAAATACACTCCATACAACACACAGCACACACTACGACCATCTTAAACCGATACTTGTGGTAACTCTCGTACGTCATATAGGACGACTCGACAATTACACATCCATCTATGGATAAAAACACATACACATCTATCACACACACCACTCTCAGACCACAACAACATGTTATAAGTATTGGGGGGGGGGGGGGGGGGGGGGGGGGGGGGGGGGGGGTGGGAGGATAATGGGGGTGAGGGGGTGGTGGTAAGGTGGGGGATGTGGGGGGTGTATTAGAAGTAAGAAGTTTTGAATAGTGGGGGGTGTTATATATCTAAGACACGCAACTAGTGAAAAAACATGGCATGTAAGTGTGATTTAATAATATGTGACACACACACAACACAAAGAAGATATTTTTAATGCGTGTGTGTATGATATAAAAGATAATAGATGTATATGAGATAGAGTCTGCGTATACTAGAATATAACAATATATATTATTAAATTGAAGAACGGTGAATATATCACGATAAGATGTATAATGGAGTGGTGTAAAAGTAGGATAAGAGGTTTTAATGAGTGGTGTATTAATAGTTAAGGATTAGAGGTTATTAATGTGTGGAGTATAATATTAAGATGTATTAATGAGTGGGGTATAATAGTAAGATGTATTAATGATTGTGTATAAAGTAAGAGGTTTTTAATGAGTTGTAAATAATATTAAGGTTTTTTAATGAGTGGTGTATAATAGTAATATTTTTTTAAGGAGTGGTGTAAATAGTAGGATAAGATTTTTTAATTATTTGAGTATAATCGTAAGGATTAAAAAAATATTTGTGTATGATATTAATATAATTAAATATTTTTTATAATATTAATATTAAATAATATTGGTTGATAATATAAATAATGAAACAATCTATGATACAACCAAGAGGCTCAATACAGCCATCTATGATACACCACTACCTCATAAAACCATCTATGATACACCACTACCTCATAAAACCATATATGATGCAACACTACCTCATGAAACAATCTATGATACACCACGAGCTCATACAGCCATCTATGATACACCACTACCTCATAAAACCATCTAGGATACACCACTACCTCATAAAACCATATATGTTGGCAACCAACCCACACACTAACCTCATAAAAATCATCTATGATACACCACTACTGCCAACTGAAAAAACCATCTAACTGAACACACCACTACATTTTAAAACCATCTATGATACACTCCTATCTCGTAAAACCATCTATGATACACCACTACCTCATAAAACCATCTATGAAACACAACTACTGTCACCTCGTAAAATCATCTATGATACACCACTACCTCGTAAAACCATCTATGATACACAACTACTGTCACCTCATAAAGCCATCTATGATACACCACTACCTCATAAAACCATCTATGATACACCACTACCTCATAAAACCATCTATGATACACCACTACCTCATAAAACCATCTATGGAACACCACTAACCGTCACCCACGTAAAACATCAATGATACACCACTACCGTCAAACTCGTCAAACCGGCTACCCCAACATATGACACAACCCATACACACACATCATACAACCATCTATAAACACCAATAACACACACAACTAAATCCGTGCACGCCTATACACCCCTCTACGTCTCACACACACGTACAACACACGCTACATAATATTTATTATTTATTTGCGAGGGGGTCTCTCTGATCCTATCGCGCATAGAGGGAGATGCGACGATGCGGTTGGTGGAGAGAGAGTCGTGTGCCCGGTATGACATCACGATACACCTAAACGTCTGACACACAAACTGAATATACACACTGAATACAAAAATACACACACATTATGAAAGCCGACTCAGAGAGAGAGAGAGAGAGAGAGAGTGAGCTATAACACAGGGGTGGACTGAGCGCTCGCGCGTAGTGGCTTTTTTCTCAATATTTGGATCGTCGTCAACAATATACACCACCATATCCTCACTTTTGGTGGACAGGGGGGGGGGGTGATGTGTAGGGAGAAAGTAGGTTATGTGGTGAATAAAGGGTAAAGGATATATCTATATCACTTCTATCTCTCTATTATCTATCTC
>CM054166.1:32325531-32330531 GCA_028751875.1 Rapana venosa
CACACACAACACAAACACACACTCGACAAAACCAACACAAACACAAACACACACACACAACACTAACACACACACAAACATACACACACACACACACACAAAACACACACAAACACACACCACATACACACACACATACACACACCATACACACACACACAACACACACACACACACACACATACACGCATACACACACAACATACACACACACATACACACACAAACCACACACCACACACACACACACGCATACACAAACACATAACACACACACATGCACACACTCACAAACCACACACATACAACACACCATACACACACATACACACACACAACAAAACAAAACCCACATACACACACGCATACACACACACATACATACACACATACACCACACACAACACACACACACACATCCCACCCCCAAAAAATAAAAAAAACCCACTATGATACCCCTACCTCATAAAACCATCTTTTTAAACACCACTACCTCATAAAACCATCTTGATGCACCCTACCTCAAAAACCCCATCTACGATACCCACTACCCATAAAACCCTTATACACCAACTACCTCCTAAAACCATCTATGATACCCACCCCTCCTAAAACCACCCTTATACACCACTATTGTCACCCAAAAAACCATCTATGATCACCACAACCTCATAAAACCATCTAGGGTAAAAACCACTACCGCACCCCCCAAAAACAACATGAAACACCACTACCTCCTAAAAAAAACTATGTAAACCCTACCTCCTAAAACCATCTATAAAACACCACTACCTCAAAAAACCATCTATGAACCCACTACCGTCACCTCAAAAAACCATCAATGTTTACATTTTTATCACCACCCATGAAGTAAAAACCACTATAATAAACTTCCTGTTACTTCACACCCAAATAGAGAGTAGAATATAGCAGAATAAGTATTTGTTTTTGTTGTTGTTGCAGCACAGTATAGAAAGTATTTATCCCCATTGTTTTTTTGGGTTTTTTTTTTTCGTTGTGTGTGGGGTGTGTGTTGGTGGTGTGTTGTGTGTGGTTGGGGGTTGTGGTATTTTTCTTTTTTTTTGTTGTTTTGTTTTTTGTTGTTTTTTGTTTGGGGTTTTTTGGGGTGGGTTGTTTTTTTTTTAAGACATACCATTAAAACCAAGACAAAAAAAAAACACAAAACCAATATACATTTTGCACAACATGAAAATCATATCTTTATTGTTCTTTGTCAAAAAAAAAAAAAGGTTTTATTTAAACAAACTTAAAATGACATGTACTCTCTCTCCTACAAGACATTAAAACACACAACGCGCGCGCGCGCACATACCACAAGCCACCGGGCCCTTTGAATTTCCCATAGGTAACGATATGCAAAAAAAGCAATAGGGATTTAAACAATAACACTAACAAAACACATCAATAATCAATCAAACCTGTCAAAATCAACCAATCAAAGAAATGAAAAAAGGGAAAATTAACAACAAAATTTTGGAAAATAAAAAGGGTTTTTTAAAAAATCAATATAATTATTGTATTCTCTTAAAAATTTGTGCATCACATTTTTGCATAAAACTTATCTTACGGCATGGCTTTTTTTTTTTAAAGTTGGTCATACATTCATTATATAAAATATACCTGCCTCAAACACCAACACACAACACACCACACACACACACACACACAAAAAACCACACACACACACACACACACCACCATAATATATATAATAATATAATATATAATATAAATATATAAATATATATATATATATATATATAATTCGTCGCATTAAAAATTTTTGTGCATTGTAATTAAATTTTAGTTTATTTTAAAAAATTTTTTTTCATTTTTTTATCAAGCATAACTTTTCACAGTCACCACAAAATTATTCTTGTTTTTTTTTTCCTATAAACATGCTGCGTTCACCACACACACACACACCCCCAAAAACACACACCCCAAAAACACACGCCGCACCACGCACCACGCACGCACGGCACACACATCATGCACCCAAAAAACAAAAACAATTGCAAAACAAAACAACAACATAATAGTCATAAGCATACAACCCGTCACCCTCACCCCCGTCCACAGAAAAAAATAAACATCAATTTTATGTTACAATTCAGTATACACAAATCCTAATAATTTTCCTGAACGTATGTACAAAACTTTTAACCGAAAAAATAGTTTAAAAAAAAACATACACAACAAAAAAATTTTTTTGGTACGAGTTTCTAACTTCGAGCAGAATTTATTTTTTGACCGGGCTTGTTTAAAGCATTAAAATTTTAACCCCGAAAAAATCAAGATCACAATGAACTTTTTTACTTAAAGGGTTCGGGTGAACTATAAACCCAGCCCCGGTTTGAAAGCTCAGAACACTGCGCACCTTAAATCCTGTCCGCTGTTTTTGGAAGAGTAGGGATTGTGCCGGGGGAAACAATACAAAATTGACGAAACCCCATACACACGGGACAGGGTAAAAAGACATGATGCTTTTTCCATTTTCATCGATTAAAAAATAACTAAATAAAAAGATTATGATGATTTGAATTCAACCCGTTTAAGTTTTTTCTTTTACCTTCCCACATATACCCCCTACCACCCACCCTTTTCTCCCTTCCACACATTATTTTTTTTACGGGTTTTTTGAATTTGCTAGAGTTGAACAGGGAAAATAGTCCGCTTCGAGGAACTCTCTTCCCCATCACTTAAACCGTGAGTTTGTTGTGTTCTTGTGTAACTTTTTTGCCTGTGTTGTTTCGCTGTTTTGGTTTCGTGTTTTTTGGGGTTTTTGTGTTCACTGTTTGGTTGCATTTTGGGTTTTTTTGAAATGTATTGTGTTGCATTGTGTTTGTTGCAAATTTTTTGGTTGCATTGGTTTGTTCAATGTGTTGTTTGCTTGTATTGCCTGTCTTTTTTGCACTGTGTTTTTTGGCTATTTCATTGTGTTGCACTGTCTTGTGTTGCACTGTGTTGTGTGGCTATTGCATTGTGTTGCATTGCATTGCACTGTGTTGTGTTGCATTGTGTTGTGTTGCATTGTGTTGTATTGCACTGTGTTATGTGGCTATTGCATTGTGTTGCATTGCATTGTGTTGCACTGTGTTGTGTTGCATTGTGTTGTATTGTGTTGCATTGCATTGCGTTGCACTGTGTTGTGTTGCATTGTGTTGCACTGTGTTGTGTTGCATTGTGTTGCATTGCATTGCATTGCATTGTATTGTGTTGCATTGCATTGTGTTGTGTTGCATTGCATTGTGTTGTGTTGCATTGTGTTGCATTGCATTGTGTTGTATGCATTGTGTTGTGTTGCACTGTGTTGTGTTGTATTGTGTTGCATTGCATTGTGTTGTGTTGCATTGTGTTGCATTGCATTGCACTGTGTTGTGTTGCATTGTGTTGTGTTGCACTGTGTTGTGTTGCATTGTGTTGCATTGCATTGCACTGTGTTGTGTTGCATTGTGTTGTATTGTGTTGCATTGCATTGCACTGTGTTGTGTTGCATTGTGTTGTGTTGCACTGTGTTGTGTTGCATTGTGTTGTATTGTGTTGCATTGCATTGTGTTGCATTGTATTGTGTTGCATTGTGTTGCACTGTGTTGTGTGGCTATTGCATTGTGTTGTATTGTGTTGCATTGCATTGTGTGGCTATTGCATTGTGTTGTATTGTGTTGCATTGCATTGTGTGGCTATTGCATTGTTGTGTAGCTTTGTGTTGTATTGTGTTGCATTGTGTTGTATTGTGTTGCATTGTGTTGTGTTGCATTGTGATGTATTGTATTGCATTGTATTATCTTCTATTGTACTGTACTGCATTGAATCAGATACTACTTTAAGTCAGGGCAGATTTCTCTGCATGAAATTCGGGTCGCTCTTATTGAGAAGAGTGCATCATTACAAGAGCAGCACTACCCATTATTATTATTATTATTATTATTATTGTTGTTGTTGTTGTTGTTATTATTATTGGTTTTGTTTTGATTCTCTGTCTTTTCCTGACTGCATGTGTATTTGTTTTCCTATCAGAGTGTTGAATTGTTGTTGTTTTTTTACTACAGACTTTTGCCAGGGAGAACTCTCTTGATGCTGCGCGCTCTTCTACACGCGACAAGACCTCGGTTTATCGTCTCATCCGAAAGACTAGCACCCAGACCACCACCCATGGTCTAGTGGATGGGGGTAAAAGTTTCGGGCGCAAAAGGGGATTGAAGCACCACACACTTGGAACCCTGACTTTTTCGCTTTCTAGGCAGGTACGTGACCTGCCGTCCACCGAGCCCTAGTGGGTCATGGAATGTTCCAGAAATGTTGAAATGGTATGGCGGTACAGTGAACTCGTGACAGACACAGATATCACTGGCTACCTGCATACATATGCGACCAGGCTCTCAATCATACACACTTTTTTTCCCTTCTTCTTATTATTATAATCCTTTTCTTGCTGCTATTATGACACTGCATTGCACTGACGTGTACAATACACCCTTGTACAACTGTTGTTCCCTCTTCTGTATAAGTAACATAAAAAGAAAAAGAAAAAGGACATATACATCACCGATCACTCAGACATTCAGCGTGCATTACTGACAAGAGTCTAAAAGGCTGCCATTCATGTAAGAGCAAATCAAAACTTAAAACGCTGAAGTACAGATTGTGTTCACGACACGTGGTTCTCAATGACCAAGAACATGAAGTACTTCGGCCAAAATAAGTCAGTTTCTTGCTATAATCTCACTTTGGACCCTCTTCACAACGATATCATCAACACCGAAAATAAATCTCTTTTTTTGTTGTTGGTCGTGTACCAATGGTTAAACCCGCTTGTGCAATATGGCATCCTTGATATGGACAACGTGATGACACGAGTGATAATTAGACATCTTGAAACTGAAGCTGCCCTTTCGTCCGTCTGGGACAGTTGTATTTACAAACTTCTGTCTGCCGAACTATTTGAACTGCATTGCACGGACGGTACATGAACTTGT
>CM054166.1:32335531-32343031 GCA_028751875.1 Rapana venosa
GGCCAGCCCATGTCCAGTCCAGTGCAGTCCAGCACTGAGGGGTGATGGAGACTGGCCAGTCGTCTTGTCTGAGCTTAGCACAGCTGACAGTGTTCCTGTCTCAGCTTAGACAGCTGACAGTGTTCCTGTCTGAGCTTAGCACAGCTGACAGTGTTCCTGTCTGAGCTTAGCACAGCTGACAGTGTTCCTGTCTGAGCTTAGCACAGCTGACAGTGTTCCTGTTTCAGCTTAGCACAGCTGACAGTGTTCCTGTCTGAGCTTAGCACAGCTGACAGTGTTCCTGTCTGAGCTTAGCACAGCTGACAGTGTCCTGTCTGAGCTTAGCACAGCTGACAGTGTTCCTGTTTCAGCTTAGCACAGCTGACAGTGTTCCTGTCTGAGCTTAGCACAGCTGACAGTGTTCCTGTCTGAGCTTAGCACAGCTGACAGTGTTCCTGTCTCAGCTTAGCACAGCTGACAGTGTTCCTGTCTGAGCTTAGCACAGCTGACAGTGTTCCTGTCTGAGCTTAGCACAGCTGACAGTGTTCCTGTTTCAGCTTAGCACAGCTGACAGTGTTCCTGTCTGAGCTTAGCACAGCTGACAGTGTTCCTGTCTCAGCTTAGGACAGCTGACAGTGGTCTTGTCTGAGCTTAGCACAGCTGACAGTGTTCCTGTTTCAGCTTAGCACAGCTGACAGTGTTCCTGTCTGAGCTTAGCACAGCTGACAGTGTTCCTGTTTCAGCTTAGCACAGCTGACAGTGTTCCTGTCTGAGCTTAGGACAGCTGACAGTGTTCCTGTCTGAGCTTAGGACAGCTGACAGTGTTCCTGTCTGAGCTTAGCACAGCTGACAGTGTTCCTGTCTGAGCTTAGGACAGCTGACAGTGTTCCTGTCTCAGCTTACAACAGCTGACAGTGGTCCTGTCTGAGCTTAGCACAGCTGACAGTGTTCCTGTCTGAGCTTAGGACAGCTGACAGTGGTCCTGTCTCAGCTTAGCACAGCTGACAGTGTTCCTGTCTCAGCTTACACCAGCTGACAGTGTTCCTGTCTTAGCTTAGCACAGCTGATAGTGTTCCTGTCTGAGCTTACACCAGCTGACAGTGTTCCTGTCTCAGCTTAGCACAGCTGATAGTGTTCCTGTCTCAGCTTACACCAGCTGATAGTGTTCCTGTCTCAGCTTACACCAGCTGACAGTGGTCCTGTCTGAGCTTAGCACAGCTGACAGTGTTCCTGTCTCAGCTTACAACAGCTGACAGTGTTCCTGTCTCACCTTTGAACAAACATGTGCAGGTCTACTAAAGCTGTGACATTGTTGACAGCCGAACAGTCGTCTTAGTGTAGCTACGAAGAAGCGCCTTCGCCACACTAGTTCAGTCCTAGTGAAGACCGGGGATGGACGAGCACTGGCCGGCCTATTGTCTCGTTTCAGCTTTACACCAACATCTGCATCACAGTTTCCAGTCTTAAGTCAAAAAAAAAAAACACCACAGCTTGACACGTGCCTTGTTTGTCCTCAGGTGTGTGTCTCCCATGGGCGCGGGCCTGCTGAATCAGTGTGACTCGTGTTGTGGCATGTTCCCACAGGTTTCTCTGCTCATTGCCACCAGCTGTCAGCTGCAGTGAGGAATCTTTACACAATGAAGGAATTCAGCTGACAATCAACAGCAGAGAAAAAACAGACGCAGCGGCCAAGAATAATGGAATCCTGCCAGAGTTTACCAAGAGTGAAAGTCAGCAAGAACGAATGAGTCAAGCAAGAATGTGAATGACAACAGGTAAATTTAAATTTTTTTTTTTAAAAGCCAGTCACAGTTCATGAGAATGAAGGAATCTAGTTTGAATTGAGCAATAGGGAAAAACACTTACGCTGAATGACTCCATACAGAATCTGAAAACAAAGAAACGCAGTCAGAATGATGAAATCCAGAGAAGAGTTGAGAAACAGAGAAAAGCGCTCAGAATAAGACATCTAAAGAGAATGGAACGAGTAAGATAAACTGTCAGAATGACCACATCCAGACAGAATTTAGCAACAAAGATAAACAGTCAGAATGAACACATCTAGACAGAATTTAGCAACAAAGATAAACCGTCAGAATGAACGAATCCAGACAGAATTTAGCAACAAAGATAAACCGTCAGAATGAACGAATCCAGACAGAATTTAGAAACAAAGATAAACCGTCAGAATGAACACATCTAGACAGAATTTAGCAGCAAAGATAAACCGCCAGAATGAACACATCTAAATAGAATTTAGCAACAAAGATAAACCGTCAGAATGAACGAATCCAGACAGAATTTAGCAACAAAGATGAACGTTCAGAATGAACGAATCCAGACAGAATTTAGCAACAAAGATAAACAGTCAGAATGAACGAATCCAGACAGAACTTAACAACAGATGAAACAGCTGCAGCAACAAGAATGGAATAATTCTGCTAGACTTGGACAGCAGCGGGAAAAAAAGAAAAAAACTGCAGTCAGAATTCAAGAATCTGGCTTAACCTGACGACAGACAAAACCAACAAAGTCAAAAGGAGGTGAGAGTAGCAACAACACTACTGATGCTTCCAGTCCCCAAATAGGATATCTCCGCTGGGGATTTATATGAATCACAACTGCTGTTTGCTATTGATGTACACGTATCCTTACATGGTTCTGGAAAAAAATGTCCTAGGAAAAAAACCAAACCAGCCAGAGAGATGAGAGCAGAAGCAGCAGACATGTGTGTAACAGCTGTGATGCTGATGGCAGAACAAAGCACTAACTGACAGCTGTGATGCTGATGGCAGAACAAAGCACCGACAGCTGTGATGCTGATGGCAGAACAAAGCACTGACAGCCGTGATGCTGATGGCAGAACAAAGCACTGACAGCCGTGATGCTGATGGCAGAACAAAGCACTGACAGATGTGATGCTGATGGCAGAACAAAGCACTGACAGCTGTGATGCTGATGGCAGAACAAAGCACTGACAGCTGTGATGCTGATGGCAGAACAAAGCACTGACCGACAGCTGTGATGCTGATGGCAGAACAAAGCACTGACCGACAGCTGTGATGCTGGTGGCAGAACAAAGCACTGACAGCTGTGATGCTGGTGGCAGAACAAAGCACTGACAGATGTGATGCTGATGGCAGAACAAAGCACTGGCTGACAGTTGTGATGCTGATGGCAGAACAAAGCACTGACAGCTGTGATGCTGATGGCAGAACAAAGCACTGACAGCTGTGATGCTGATGGCAGAACAAAGCACTATTTGACAGCTGTGATGCTGATGGCAGAACAAAGCACTGACAGCTGTGATGCTGATGGCAGAACAAAGCACTATTTGACAGCTGTGATGCTGATGGCAGAACAAAGCACTGACAGCTGTGATGCTGATGGCAGAACAAAGCACTGACAGCTGTGATGCTGATGGCAGAACAAAGCACTGACAGATGTGATGCTGATGGCAGAACTAAGCACTGACAGTTGTGATGCTGATGGCAGAACAAAACGCCGACCGCTCGCTCTCTCTCTCTCTCTCTCTCTCTCTCTCTCTCTCTCTCGGACGTGACGGGACGAGAACTGAACGGGTGTGCTGTTAGTAAGCTGCTGCAAATTTTTGCATTTTAGCTTCAAAATGTCAGTTACTGGCCTTCCAGCTACTGTAATAACAACTTTAAACGCCCTGCTGATCGACAACGTCGTATCGAGTTGGAAAGTCGCGGGGGAGAGCGGCAGTGTTGTGTTCGTCTTGCGAATGAAGCCAGCTGACAAGCCAGTGTCAACAGAAATGGCGGACCCGGTGCTGAACCGTAACTCCCGTGTTCAGTACTATCGCAAGAAACCCCCTTGTCAAAGACGTCGCGATGTTCAAAGAAGTAGACAACACCAAGAAAGACAGGCAAGTCGCCAATGTGACAATAACAGTGTCTTGGAAGAGCCGGTCTTGTGTAACATTGACTCCCTGCTCGATGTGGAAACAGAAGGAAAACAAACCAGTGTGTACACAGAACTATGTGTCAGCAGTGAATTGAATGCCTCAGCCACACCAGATTCACTTGTTCTACTGTGTGATCCAGCAACAGACAACAAGATCGGTGTGTCTTCTGAGGCGCCTGATGTGCAGGAAGAGCTGACAGTTGGCTGCACAGTGGATGACTCTGATACTGATACTGGTATTGTGAAACAGTATGTGTCTACTCTAACTGACAAACGTGTACAGCGTCGATTAAGGGACAGCAAGAGAAACACACGGTTTCGAAAGGTGGTGGTACATAGTTCGGTTGATCAAAACATTGTGATGTGTGAATCAGATGACATCATCCTGGAATACTCTTGGAATGGAGATCCTGTCGAGGAATCTAAGTGTGTGTTCTGGTACATCAAGCAAGAAGAGAAAAACATGTTGCCAGAAGAACGTGTCAGGCTTGCCAGACTTCGTAAAGGGAAACAGTGTACTAACACACAACACACAGAGACAGTGGTGGTGAGTGCTGAGCAGGAGTTACATCATCTTCGGGACCTGATCCGGTCTTACATGGGCTGACTTCGCTGGCTGTAGACTGGAAAAGGAAAGGCTGGTTTGAAAATTGAGACACTTGAGACACAGACAATAATGTATCGAATCTTGATGTACATACCACCACTGCCATGGTTTCCATGTCATTGTAATCGCGTCGCGTTCGATATCGTTGTTACCGCGCCACAGTGCTATATGGCTTGATCGCTAAATAGCAATAAAATTGTGTCAATTGTCAATTGTCAATTGTCAATTGTCAATTGTCAATTGTCTCTCTCTCTCTCTCTCTCTCTCTCTCTCTCTCTCTCTCTCTCTCTCTCTCTCTTGTGCTAAGTATTTTCTTGAATGTAACGTCTGTAACACACACACGCACGCACGCACACACGCACGCACACGCGCGCGCGCAACACACACACACACACACACACACACACACACACACACACACACACGCACACACACACACAGGCGGCAGCTAGGACGGCGTGCTGTGGCTGCAGGCAGGCTGTAAGCACTGTGACCAGACGTTTCCTCCATCGCCAGGATCGGGCACGCTCTTATGCGCCGGGAACTGCGTACTCGGGGTGGACGGCTCAGTCAGCGTGGTCATACTGGTGTGGTGAGACGGTGCCGCGCTGTCTCCCTCCGGCGCCACCCCCAGCGCCACCTCGTTGCTGACCGTGCGGTAGAAGAACAAGGAGAGGGCGAAGCAGCAGATGGAGACCAAGTTGAGGGAGAGGCCAATGGCCAGGATGTTGTAGCTCATGGCCCGGTTGTCGTACAAGAAACAGGCGCCATCGCCATCACAGCCCTGCTGCCACACCGTGCACGTGATGTCGATCACCTTGCCCATTAGGATGGGGCCCGGGATGGAGCCTGCACAGAGGAGAAACATAACTAACTAACTAAATAGATAGATAAATTAACACAGAAAAAACAACAAATACATAAATAAACAAACAAACACAGATCCGCGGACATTCCTTTTCTGCCTGCATTCTGCTCAGGTCAGATATGACTGGGACGGGACAGCTCAGTGGTCAGAGCACTCGCTTAACCTCAAGCTAAGGTTAAGTACCTTCGAGCGTGGTTACCAAGTGGATGGGTGACCGTTTTGCGCGCCTTGGCTTCAGTATAATAGTCTTCCAGTTCCCCAGCTGTAAATTAATGGGTACCTGCCCTCTTTAGGGTCAGGGAAGGTAAAGCGGTGAGGGAGAGGAGATGGGTGCCCCTCTCAATATGCTGGCCCCTAGAGAAGCTGAGGTCTCTGAGACCTCGCTCCCCAACGACCACATAGGTTTTGTGACACCTTTACCGTTATCTATGACTGAATCTGCGATAATCAAATTGATCATAATTCATTATTTGGGGACTTGGATGGGGGGTGGGGGGTGATTTTTAATTTCTTGCATCTTTTTGGGGGGTATCTTGTAGACAACGGGGTGTGTGTGTGTGTGTGTGTGTGTGTGTGTGTGTGTGTGTGTGTGTGTGCGTGCGTGCATGTGTGTGCGCGCACGCGGAAGAATCACTGCAATCCAAGACAAAGCAGGGAAATGTATCAAAGAAAAACAGAATATTTACAAAACAAACAAACAAACAAACCTGGATCACAGAAGATATGCTCAAGCTGTGTGACAAACACAGAGAACTGAAGTTAAAGAAGAAGGAGGCTGAAGGTGCAAAACTATAGAGACAAGTCAACCAACAAGTTAAAAACAGGCATGAGAAAAGCATAGCAGACATGGACTGAAGAGCAATGCAAAGGTATCGAAGAAAACCTGCAGAACAACAACAGCAAGAAAGCCTGCCAGCTTGTGAAAGATGCGACCAGCTCCAAACAAGGGAGAACCACTGCCACCCAAGACAAAGCAGGGAGATGTCTGACAGAAGACCAGGATAGTTTAAAGAGGTGGACAGAGCACTGCTCTGAACTGTGCTCTCTTCACACAGCAACAGGAGACCCCAAGGTGTTAGATGCTCCTCCACCAGCCAACAACATGATTATGACGATGACGATGACGATGATGGTGGTGGTGGTGGTGGTGGTGGTGGTGATGATGGTGATGATGGTGGTGGTGGTGGTGGTGGTGGTGGTGGTGGTGGTGGTTATGATAGTGATGATGAGGATGAGGAGGAGGAGTTTGAAGAAGAAGAAGAAGAAGAAGAAGAAGAAGAAGAAGAAGAAGAAGAAGAAGAAGAAGAATTGCGAAGAAGAAGAATTGCGAAGAATTGCGAAGAATTGCGAAGAAGAATTGCAAAGAAGAAGAATTGCGAAGAAGAAGAATTGCGAAGAAGAATTGCGAAGAAGAGAAGAAGAATTGCGAAGAAGAATTGCGAGAAGAAGAAGAAGAAAGAAGAAGAAGAAGAATGCGAAAGAAGAAGAAGAAGAAGAAGAAGAATTGCAGAAGAAGAAGAAATTGCGAAGAAGAAGAATTGCGAAGAAGAAGAAGAATTGCGAAGAAGAAGAATTGCGAAGAAGAAAATTGCGAAGAAGAAGAAGAATTGCGAAAGAAGAAGAAAGAATTGCGAAGAAGAAGAAGAAAATTTCGAAGAAGAATTGCGAAGAAGAAGAAGAAGAATTGCGAAGAAGAAGAAGAAGAATTGCGAAGAAGCAAGAAGAAGAATTGCAAAGAAGAAGAAATGAAGAAGAAGAAGGAAGAAGAAGAAGAAGAAGAAGAAGAATTGCGAAGAAGAAGAATTGCGAAGAAGAAGAATGCGAAGAAGAAGAAGAAAAGAATTGCAAGAGAAGAATTGCGAAGAAGAAGAAGAGAAAGAAGAAGAAATGCAAGAAGAAGAATGCGAAGAAGAAGAAAAGAAAAGAAGAACAAGAAAAGAAAAGAAGCAAGAAGAAGACTGCATAAGAAAAGAAGAGCATTGCGAAGAACAAAACAAGAACAAGAAAAACAAGAACAAGAAGAACAAGAAGAAGCATTGTTGCCCATAAAAAAGGCATACGCAAAGACAGGTAATCTATAAAATAAAATTAAAAAGTACTTATCAAAACTAATTTT
>CM054166.1:32348031-32358031 GCA_028751875.1 Rapana venosa
AGTGGGAGGGTGGGAGGGTGGGTGATGGTGGTGGTGGTTGGAGGAGGATGGGTAGCCTAGTAGTGGTTAGAGCGTAGCGCTTGCGATCTGACAGCCCGGGGTTCAAGCCACTACCCAGACGACCCCTGTTGCAAGGGATTCCCCCCCCCTCCCTTTTCTCCCCCCCCCCCCCCCCCCCCCCCCCCCCCCGAGCAGCTGTACGCAGTGGCCAAGGCCCACGAAGCAAACAGAATGGCGACAGCTGAGCAGCGCAGGCAAGACAGGAAAGCTAGAGCCTCCAAGGCTCCACAAGCAGCCACTCTACCCTGTCCATACTGCTCAAGAACTTCTCAAGCGCGGATTGGCCAAATAAGTCATCTTCGCACCCACAGAAATGGACCCTCCCAATCCCAGGATGAATAGATGGTCATCATCGATCCCGATGGACGAAGAAGAATTTTAACTCCCCCCCCCCCCCTCCCCCTCACCCCCACCCTGGAGTTACATCAGTACTGGCTCTATTCTCCCTCAACATCCTGCGGACGAGAAGTGACATCCACTCCCCTCACGTGTGTGAACGCTTGCAGAACAGCTCGTGGACACGCGTTAACACCCGCTCCGCCTTTCGAAAGAGTAAGCCGTTCGTGCCAGTAGTTACAGAAACACTGCCTGCACCACTGGTGTGGTGTTTAAGGCAGGATCGCCCTCCTCCCCCCCCCCCCCCCCACCCCCGGATGACTGAGTGCAGCTACCTAAATGGCGGCAACAGCAACAGCGGCATTCGTTGATCTAGTTCGGAGAAGAGCAAGTCAGGGTGAGTTGTCCCCGCAGAAGGAAAGGCTGCCTCCCTCAGGCCATGTCCATGGTTTGCTTTCTTGCTTTTCTGTCCTCTTCTTTCTTTGCTTGTGTTATGGTTTTTTGTTTTTGTTTTGTTTTTTCTTTCTATTCTTTTTCTTTCTTTCCTTCTCTTTCTATTCTTTCTTTCTTTTCTTTCTTTTCTTTTCTTTTCTTTTCTTTTTTCTTTTCTTTTCTTTTCTTTCTTTTCTCTCTCTTATTCATTCTTTCCCTTTCTTTCTTCTTTCTTCTTTCTTTCTTTCTTTTCTCCTTTCTTTCTTCTTTCTTTCTTTCTTTTCTTTCTTTCTTTTTTTTTTTCGTTTCTTTCTTTTCTTTTCTCTCCTTTTCTTTTCTGTCCTTTTCTTTTCTCTTCTTTCTTTCTTTCTTTCTTTCTTTCTTTCTTTTCTTTTTTTCTTTTCTTTCTTTCTTTTCTTTCTTTCTTTTCTTCCTTCTCCTTTTTCTTTCTTCTTTTTCTTTCTCTTTCTTTCTTTCTTTTTTCTAGAAATCTGTTCTTTCTTTTTTTTTCTCTTGCATTTTCTCTCTTTCTCTACTAACGTGTTCATCCCTTCTTGAAAAATGATAATAATGATCATAACAACGTAGTTGATGAAGTTCTTTTAACTACATAGCATAGCACCATGGTTAATTCTCTCTCTCTCTCTCTCTCTCTCTCTCTCTCCTCTCTCTCTCTCTCTCTCTCTCTCTCTCTCTCTCTCCTCTCTCTCCCTCTCTCTCTCAATTGTTTGATGTTCAAATAATAATAATCATAATCATAATCCATGGAATTTATATAGCGCTATATATCTTGCAACAAAACAAATCAAAGCGCTTTCATTCATCCTACTCATTCACATGCAGCCATTTACAATTAACAGGTGTGTTTTTTTATAACAAATTCAAATGTATACACACACGCTCGCACGCACGCTCACACACACACTCACGCACACACATAAAGGTTGTACACTACAGCAGGATGATGGGGGTAGGGGGGGGGGGGGGGGGTGTTGGCGGTTGAGGGCAGGAACAAAAAATGAAATGGAACAAGAGGGGAGAATCTTAGGTGTGTTTAAGGCCGGTTTAAAAGCGTCATAAGGCTTTTGGCGAAGGGAGAGAGGGAGGTCATTCCAGATCGATGGATCAGAAACAGAGACAGAACAACGGCCAATGGTGGACTGGTTGCATCTAGGTATTCTTAAGCACAAGGTATCTGCAGCAGAGCGGAGAGAACGAGAAGGAGTGTACAGGTGAAGATATTCACATAGGTAGGAAGGCGCTGTTTTATGGAGGCATTTGTAACAGAGGGTGCTGATCTTATAGTTTACTCTCTGTGGCACAGGCAGCCAGTAGAGAGATCGCAAGAGAGGAGTAATGGGCTCATTTTTTTTCTCTTTCTGATGACTAGTCGAGCTGCAGAGTTTTGTATACATTGAAGGGAATGGATTGATGATGCTGGCAGACCAGCCAGAAGAGAATTGCAATAGTCCAGACGTGATAGAATGAGATTTGTGAATAGTTTGGATGTTGCATCAGTGGACAGGTACTTTCGAACTGAACTGATGCGCCGTAGTTGATAGTAGCACGACTGGCAGATTTGGGTGATGAACTTTTGCATGGAGAGTGTGTTGTCTATAACGACACCTAGATATTTCACAGCAGTGGATAGAAGGGCAGACCTATTGCCGAATTCTATTGAAGCTGTTGTGATAGAAGAGAGTTTGTGTTTGGTCCTATTAAGCATGGCTTCTGTTTTATCTGCATTTACCTGTAACTTGTTCTGTATCATCCAATTTTGGATATCTTGAATGCAGTAGGACATATTAATCAAGAGAGAAGGCAGATTTGCAAGGGTATCACTGCTAAGAATCTGAGAGTCATCTGCATAAAAATGATGGTTGATATTATAACGATTTATTATGTGTGAAAGAGGAGCAGTGTAGAGAGTGAAAAGAACAGGGCCGAGAACTGATCCCTGTGGGACTCCACATTCCAGTTTGGCAGGTGTTGATTGAATCTTGTTTACTGCAACTGTGTGGAATTGATCTGTAAGGTATGAACTGAACCAGGTAAGGGCTGTGCCTTTAATACCAAAAGTTTTTTTGAGACGGTAGAGAAGAATGGGGACGGGATAGCTCAGTGGTCGGAGAACTCGCTTTTCCCCAGCCAAGTTAAGCAGCGTCGAGCGTGGTTACCAGTTGGATGGGTGACCGTTTGCGCGCCTTGGCTTCAGTACAGTTCCCCCAGTTCACCCAGCTGTAAATGGGTACCTGCCCTCTTTAGGGTCAGGGAAGGTAAAGCAGCGAGGGAGAGGAGATGGGCGCCGCCCTCAATATGCTAGCCCTAGAGAAGTGAGGTCTCTGACGCCTCGCTCCCCTATGACCTTATAGGTTTTGGGACTTCTTTACCTTTACCTTTACCTAGAGAAGAATTGAGTGGTCTATAGTGTCAAAGGATGCAGATAAGTCGAGAAGAATGAGAAGGAAGATTTTTCCTGAGTCGGACGCATGTAGAAGCGTGTTTAAGGTGTGGACTAGGGGGGTTTCGGCGCTGTGGTTGGCGCGATAGGCAGACTGAAAAGGGGGAAGGAGACTGTTTGAATAAAGATGGCTGCTGAGTTGTTTCAGGACAACTTTTTCAAGGACTTTAGTGACGAACGGTAGGTTTGATACAGGTCTATAATTTTTCAGTGTTAGGATCGAGGTCGTGCTTTTTGAGTAGAGGTGTAACTATTGCAGTTTTGAGAGCTGTTGGAAAAATTCCTGAAAGAAGTGAAGCGTTTACAATTTTTGTGATAGTGGGCATAAGCTGTGGAAGGCACTGAGTAGAAATAGAAGCAGGTATAGGATCAAGATCACATGATTTTATTGTCATTTCTTTCTTACCTTTGCTTACATATGCATCTGAAATATGGGGTAGGTAAAGGTAAAGGAGTCCCATAACCTATAAGGTCGTAGGGGAGCAAGGCGTCAGAGACCTCACTTCTCTAGGGCCAGCATATTGAGGGCGGCGCCCATCTCCTCTCCCTCGCTGCTTTACCTTCCCTGACCCTAAAGAGGGCAGGTACCCATTTACAGCTGGGTGAACTGGGGGAACTGTACTGAAGCCAAGGCGCGCAAACGGTCACCCATCCAACTGGTAACCACGCTCGACGCTGCTTAACTTGGCTGGGGGAAAGCGAGTGCTCCGACCACTGAGCTATTCCGTCCCCTGAGCTATGCGTCCGACTCAGGAAAAATCTGGGGAAATATGGGGACTTACTGTTAATTCACAAATACAAAAAAATACATACATAAGCTATCAAACGTTTCTTAAATGTCCGAATCCATTTG
The DNA here is from genome assembly GCA_028751875.1 of Rapana venosa. Classification (NCBI taxonomy): domain Eukaryota; kingdom Metazoa; phylum Mollusca; class Gastropoda; order Neogastropoda; family Muricidae; genus Rapana; species Rapana venosa. The sequence continues at coordinate 32,352,174 of CM054166.1, forward strand.
TCAAATACTGTACTATATGGAGAAACGGGAAGATATCCTTTAAACATCAGAAGGTCTGTTAAGTGTATTAAGTACTGGCTAAAACTACTGAAACTTTCAGGGTCACGTTTATGTAGGCAGTCTTATGACATGATGGTTATACAAATGAAGCTGGGTAAGAATTGGGCATATCAAGTTAAAAAGTTTTTATCAGAACATGGTTTTGGAATCGTGTGGTTGTCTCAGGAAGTAGGTAGCGAGCATGGGTTTATTTCTGAATTGAAAGACAGACTCATTTGTTCATTTAAACAAAATTAGCACTCGATGTAGAAACTAAAGATAAATACTGCTGGTTTTTTCGTTTAAGTCTGCTTTTCAAACTGAAAAGTATCTTCTAATAGTCACTGACAAATGGCACCGACTAAATTATGCAAGATTTCGAATAACACTCGGTTTCAATGCAAACAAACGATGGTTTCAACCTGAAACGTCCACACAGTTCCCATGCCCTATGTATGGTCATATTCTTGATGATGAAATACATTTTCTGTTTCAGTGTCAATCATGTGTTTCCATACGTGAAAACTGTAGTGTTCTCAATCTAGAAGCTTTCCGAAGGCAAGATATTTTTTTCTATCTTATCGTCTATTGACGATATTGTGATCAAATCTGTTGCCAAGTTTATTGCTGAAGCACTGAAATTACGACAATCACAGCTAAGTTCCAGTTAGTTTAGCATTTGTGAGTAAACTAAAGAAACATTTATATTCTGTAATCTCCAGCAACATTTTGTGACACACCTAAAGAAACATGTATAATTACGCTGTAATCTCCAGCAATAATATTTATTGAAAATTTCACATACAATTTGATTGGATAGTCTAATATAGCATTCTAGAATGTTCTTGTTAGTACTTTAGTTATTGTTTATTGGTTCCTGTTGTTTATCCTTGACATTACTTTGTGTTCAGTTTGAAACTGAGTTTACGCTTGAGCTTAAAGTCGTATCTGTTCATAGAGAGCTCTTTTGGGTTTGTTTGTTTTTTCTTTACGTTAAACGCATCATGTGATTTTTCTTGTATTTATTTGTATTTACGAAAGAAAGTCGTGTGTAACCCCCCTTGTCAATAGCCCACATTGGGCAATGACAATAAATTGGTCAAAGTGTCTCTCTCTTTCTCTCTCTCTCTGTCTCTCTATGTCTCTGTCTCTCTCTTTGTCGCCAGCTTTTTATCTCTGTCTGTTGGTCTCTTTCTGAAAAGACGGGGCGGAGTGTGGGTGGGGGTGGGGGGTGGGGAGGTGAGCAAACATAGAGGTGATGAAGATGCCCAACGTGGTAACGGCACCAATAAAAACAGAAGTCAGACAGACAGACAGACAGACGGACAGAAAAACAGCCAAACAGGCAAGCAGGCAGACAGGCAGACTCACAACAGATAATCAGGCAGACAAAAAGACAGACAGACAAACCGGCATAAAAGACAGACAGTCAGACAGACTAACAAACCGGACAAGCTGAAAGACAGACAGACAGTCAGATAGACAAAAACAAAGACACAAATCAATCACACACACACACACACACACACACACACACACACACACACACACACACAAAACACACACACACGAACACACACACACACAAACACACACTCAGAAAAACAGACAGACAGACAAACACACAGACAGATAGCTAGATAAACAGTCACACAAACACACAGTCAGGCACACATACATACACACATACATACCTACATATTTAAATACATACAGACACACACACAGACACACACGACATACATCCTTCGGATGAGACTATAAACCGAGGCCCCGTGTGCGACCGCACACGCAGAACATCTTGCGCACACGTTAAATCCTCTTCCGCTTTTCGTAAGAGTAGGCCATTGTGTGCCGGTGGGAACGGATGACAAAATGTACAAAACCGCATACACACGGGGACTGGATGTAAAAAAAAGCACATGAGTGCTTATTCCATTATCCTCGATATAAAAGAATAAATAAATAAAAATAAATAAGACAGACAGACAGACAGACAGACAGACAAACCTGAGGGAGGCAGCAAGAGCAGGCATGGCGGTGATGAAGATGCCGATCATGATGATGCCGAAGATGACGAGGAAAAGAGGCAAGTGGGGACAGTCCGAGTCACACTTTCCCTCCTGCACCATCCACAGCCGATTCTCAGCCAGGTCCTCTGCCGTTAGGTTGTAGGCCACACAGCTGCAGTTGACGAATTTCTGAACACACACACACACACATACACACGCACCAACACACACACACACACACATACACACACACACACACACACACACACACACACACATACACACACACACATACACACGCACACATACACACACACACATACACAACACACACACACACACACACACACACACACACAGGTTGTACATTTCAGCAGGGTGATGGAATTTTGGCTGTTAAAGGCAGGGACAGACATGAGATGAAACAAGAGGGGAACATATTAGGTTTGAAATAGGTATGTTTTGAGGCTGGATTTAAAGCTGTCGTAAGTAGGCTTTTCACGAAGGGCAAGATGGAGGTCATTCCAGATTGATGGACCAGAAACAGAGAAAGAGCGACAGCCGACAGTGGATTGGTTGAATCTAGGTATTCATAATCCCAGGGTATCTGCAGCAGAGCGGAGGGAACGAGGAGTGTACAGGTGAAGACATTCACAGAGGTATGATGGACACAAACAAATAAACAAATAAATGGAATAAACTAAAACCCAATATAAACCAGTCACCGTGTTGTCTGCAGGCCAAGCCTCACTGCAGCCGGCGTAGCAAGGCGAGTAGTACATGACGCGGTCTCGGCCACACACGGGGCTGTAGTCCTTCATGGAGCAGCCACACCCCGCGTTACACTGCGCGCCCAGGTCAGGTGAGCCCAGGTAGGCGCTGTGTGACACGTAGACAGACAGGTAGACAGGTAGACAGACAGACAGACAGAGAACACTGAACTCTGAAAGTGTTTAATGCCTTAGGCCTCAATACACTTTTGAGGGCCCCCCCCCCCGCAAAAAAAAAAAATTCTTTTTTTAATGCAAGAGGCAAAGAAAATGAAGTATCCTTTCTCATCAACTTTGGGTCAATACCTTGGCGTGCACTCAAAACTGGATACTCTTGAATATGCAGGATCTTCCAAAAATCAGAAGTGAATAAAGGCTGACGTAGACCAAGAATCAAAACAAAGTACAGCTTTAAAAAAAAAAAACACCAAAAAACCCCCACCACCCCAGTTCACCTAAACTACTACCAGGATACCACAAAAGAGAGAGAGAGAGAGAGAGAGAGAGAGAGAGAGAGAGAGAGAGAGAGAGAGAGAGAGAGAGAGAGAGAGAGAGAGAGAGAGAGAGAGAGAGAATGGCAAATTCTTTTGTTTCGAGGGTAATGAATAAGCACCTATGAGCTTTTTAAATCCATTCCCCGCCCGTAGGGATACATCTTAATAATAATGAGAGAGAGAGTGAGGGAGAGAGAGAGGGAGAGAGAGAGACAGGGGGGGGGGGGGGGGGGCGTGAGAGAATGAATGGATGAATCTTTATTTTTCAAAGGGTAACAGAATAAGCATACGCATACTTTTTTTCTTTTGAGAGAGAGAGAGAGAGGGGAGAGAGAGAGAGAGAGGAAGAGAGAGAGAGAGAGAGAGAGAGAGAGAGAGAGAGAGAGATGAGGGGGATGGGGGAGGGGGTGGGGTTGTTCGAGTGTGTGGGGGGAGGGGGGTAAGGGGTTTGTGAGTGTGTGGGGTGGGTGGATGGGGGGTGTTTGGATGGGGGGGGGGGGGGGATTCGTGCGTGCATGCGTGTGTGTGTGTGTGTGTGTGTGTGTGTGTGTGTGTGTGTGTGTGTGTGTGTGTGTGTGTGTGTGTGTGTGCGTGCGTGAGTGCGTGCGTGCGTGACATTATTCTGATTGACCCCAAAGAGAGTTCATCTGAGGAACAGCTAACACTAAACACTATAAAAACCCCGTAAAGGTGTCCCATAACCTATAAAGTCGTAGGGGAGCGAGGAGGCGTCAGAGACCTCAACTTCTCTAAGGGGCCAGCCATATTGAGGGCGGCGCGCGCCCATCTCCTCTCTTCTCCCTCGCTGCTTGACCTATCCCCTGACCCTAAAAGAGGGCAAGGTACCCACCCACCCATTGACAGCTGGGGGAACTGTACTGAAGCCAAGGCGCGCAAAAACGGTCACCCATCCAAGTGGTAACCACGCTCGACGCTGCTTAACCTTAGATGGGAGGGATGGGGGGGGGGGGGGGGGGGGGGGGGAGGGGGGGGAGGAAGGAGGGGGGGGGGGGGGGGGCAAGTGCCCCCGACCACTGAACTATCCCGTCCCTACTACTACAACAACAACCGTACCAACACTGCGCTAAGCTCACCCAGATGATGCAGGCTGCTGGTAGTTGACAGTGACGCCTGCAAAGGCCATGTTGTTGCACTTGATGAGGAAGATGAGGATGAAGCACTCGGTGACGACAGTGGCGATGATGCAGAACTTGAGGATCTGCCGCAGAGTCCACTCGAACCGTTTGACCAACAGGCCCCCGACAAAGGTGGCCCCGCCTGCCATAGGGATTGCCACTAGACCTGTACAGAGAGGACAAGAGGTGAAGGGTTGGGTGGGTTGGTTTGTTTCCGCCTCCCCCCCCCCGGTTTTTGGTTTGGGTTTGGGTTTGGGTTGGTTTTCTTTTCTTTTTTTCTTCTTCTTTTTTGGGGGGGGTTTTGGGGGGTTCTTTTGTTGTTGTTGGTTGTTAAGTTGTGGTTTTGGGGGTTGTTGTGGTTTTTTTGTTGTTGGTTTTTTTGGGGGGAGTTGTATGTTTGTTGTTGTTTTTGTTTGTTTGGTTGGTTGTTTGGGGTTGTTTTTTTGGGGGGATGGTGTGTTTGGTGTGTGTGTGTGTGTGTGTGTGTGTGTGTGTGTGTGTGTGTGTGTGTGTGTGAGTGCGTGTGTGTGAGCGTGTGTGTGTGAGTGTGTGCGAGTGTATGTGTGAATTCGTGTGTGTGTGCGTATGAGTGTGTGTGTGCGTGTGTGTATGAGTGTGCGTGTTGTTTGTTTGTTTGTCTGTTTTTTGAGGGTTGGTGTGTGTGTGTGTGTGTGTGTGTGTGTGTGTGTGTGTGTGTGTGTGTGTGTGTGTGTGTGTGTGTGTGTGTGTCTTCAATTTTACGTCTGTTCACTTAAAGTGATATTAGACGATGGAGGCGGGGGGGGGGGGGGGGGGGGGGTGGCAGCATAATGAGATAAGGGCTTTAAGTAGAATAGATACGTGTTGGTATAAATGCACATTAAAAGACTATTCCAAACTATATAAACAGTATGTTGCAAAAACATGGCAAAGAAATACAAAAATTAACAAAAACCCCGAACAATTGAAAAATACTCTTAACTTGGAAAACAAACAATTATGAACTACTTGTAACGGCAGCTGTGAAACAAGCAAAATGTAGATTCCGACGATCATACTTTACAAAAAAGAGAATACTGGGGATTGCAACAGAGACAAGGCTATCTCACATAATAACTCTGGATTGGTTAAAACTTCCTGCAGAGACTTATCTTGAAATGATGGTAAAAACGTTTTTAAACCTTGACATTGATACAGAACATGAACATTGGAAAAATTTTCACCGCATATACATTGTATATTTTTGGCAAATTTTGCTCGAAAGGCATTTAATTTCAATCTGTAGATTAGAGAAACAATTTTTCTAGTAAGGGATTTTCGAAAACCGTACTGAGTACAAAGAATGTTCTCAAAATCCAGTACTGAACAAGTATGCTGGGGATAACCAGCCTCTTCCTGTTTCTTTTTCACATGTTTCCAGCAAACATT
>CM054166.1:32363031-32375531 GCA_028751875.1 Rapana venosa
TTTTCCAAGTTTTTTGAAAAAGGGCCCTAAGCCCGAAAGAAATTTTAAAAAAAAAGGAAAGTAATCAGGGATTTTTTTTTTTTGGGGGTTAACGTTTTCAAAACTGGGGCCGTAAACAAAAAACCCCCAAAAAAGGTGGGGGAAAAAAAAACAGGGAAAAAAGGGAAGGGGGAAAAAAAGGGGGTTCTAGAAACCAAAGGGGGATGCTTTTTATATGTCAGGCCCCCCCCCCCCCATAAAACCCCCCCCCCCCCCCCCTCCCCCCCCCCCCCACCCCCCCCCCCCCAGCATCCACAAAAGGGGGAAAATTGGAAAAACTAGGTTTGTTTGGTGTGATTTATTTAGATTTTTGGCTGGGGCCGGAAGGGGGGCCCAAAACCCCTGGGGCCCCTTTTGGTGTGCATGGTGCCTGTTTGACCCAACCCCAAAGCAGGACTTTTACCCACTAAGCCCCCTACTGGGCAAAGGTGGGGCCTCAGACACGGAGCATACGAGTGAGATAACGGGAAAAACACTAAGTGCTTTTTTTAATTTCATCTTTCCCGTTTTGTATTTCGGTTTTATAAATTCTGTCAAACGGTTTTCCCAAACCCACACAAAAAGGGCCCAAAAACCCTTTCAAAAGCGAACAAAGGTTTTTAAAGGGGCGTCAAGAGCTCCCGCACACGGGGCCCCGGGTTTTATCTTTATCCGAAGGACTTTTTTTGGGGGGAGTGAAGTCGGGACGAAAGTTTAAAATCCGGGGGAAAAAATCCCCCTTTAACTGGATTCGAAAACCCGGGTCTTCGTCCCCTCCAAACGTCCTTCCCCTGTGAAACCTCCAGCCCCCAAGAGCTTCGACACAAACTCACTACAGGCACAGAAGTGTATTGGAGAAAACCGAATCTGAAGTTACCATGAGATGCAAAAAGCCTGGGCCACAGAAACAGAGACAAGCTGCTTTTTCATTGCATGGTGGTCAGGGATGATGAGGACGCTGTCATGACGGTGCTATGGAAGTTGTTTGGGTTTGGATACTACTCGGCAGGGTTGTACTCTACACTTACTATCCTGGCTTCAACCAGGCCCGAGAGATACAGACACCTGCAGTGTTGGTGAGGCCATGTGCGTAACACTCGAAATAGCGCCCTTTTAAAGTGGATGAAACTCGACAGTGTGGTCCCAGTCTTCCAAATGAGCCCCCAGCAAGTTCACCCCGGGTAGGAGCCGGCCAGAATCCGAAAAAAAAACCCAGCCCTTTTTTGACCCTTACAGGACTCGAACCCGCGACCTTTCAGTCCGTATTCCAAGGCACTAACCACAGCACCTGCATGGCTGGTACGTGTGGTATTACTTGCACACATGTATTTGATAGCCGGTGGAAACAGATGACAAAATGTACAAAACCGCATACACACGGGGACTGGATGTAAAAAAGCACACGAGTGCTTATTCCATTATCCTCGATATAAAAGACTAAACAAAATATACAATAAAATAAATAAATAGACAGGCAGGCAGGCAGGCAGTTTGACAAAAATATCGAACTGAATGTCAAAGTCCTTTGGATGAGACTTTAAACCGAGGCCCCGTGTGCGAACGCATGCAGAACATCTTGCCCACACGTTAAATCCTGTTCCGCTTTTCGAAAGAGTAGGCCATTGTGTGCCGGTGGGAACAAATGACAAAATTTGCAAAACCGCATACACACGAACCCAGCCGTTGCCTGGACCTAAGTCCAGGATGAGAAATGGGGAAGGTTGTGCGTTGGGCTAGCAACCCGCCACGTCAAAAAAACTTGCTACAGAAACGCCAAGATCTAATATAAATCAAATCTTGGGTGATAAGCTCAGGACAGATGCTGCAAGGCATTGTATGACGAGTAGTGGTAAAAGCCGAAAGGAAACTTCTATTCCGACGATGTCCTTGGCAAAGCCCAAACAGGAGGTGAGAGTGGGAGCCTGGAATGTGCGAACGCTGAATGAAGCTGGAAAGACAGCGCAGGTTGTGAAAGAGATGAAGAAATATAGGCTTAACATCCTTGGAATCAGCGAGATGAGGTGAACGGACTCTGGCTTCATGACCCTTGGCTCAGGAGAGACATTGTGCTATTCTGGTCGCACGGATGGGCAACATCAGGATGGAGTGGGTATCATCATGGACAAGGAGGCCAGAAAGAGCTTAATGGGATGGGAGCCAGTCAACTCGAGAATCATCACAGCTAGATTCTTCTCCAAATATACCAAGACCACCATCATACAGTGTTACGCACCAACAGAGCAAGCCACGGAGGAGGAGAAAGACTTGTTCTACATCATCCTACAGGAACAAATAGACAAGACACCACAGCACGACATCCTACTTCTCATGGGAGACTTCAATGCGAAGGTTGGAGTGGAGAATACCGGGTACGAAACTTGCATGGGAGAGGAGGGAGTGGGAAATAGAAACGACAATGGACAGCGTTTTGCAGATACATGTCTTGAAAAGGGTTTTTGGTGATGGGTAGTACCACTGAGCTACCTCGTCCAACACAAAACCATCCATAAATTGACATGGGTATCACCAGACGGAAGAACTAGCAACCAGATAGACCACATTGCCATCAACCAGAAGTGGAGGAGCTCCATGAAGGACGTGAGAGCCATTAGGGGAGCTGACGTTGGCAGCGATCACCATCTTGTGTTGTGCAGACTCCAGCTAAAGCTCAAGAGAACACAAAAAAAGAAAAATGAGCAACTCTTTGACTCAAGGAAACTCAACAGTGAGGCAGTGAAAAGTCAGTTTACTGTTGAGCTTTCCAACAGATTTCAAGTCCTGGACAACACACCTGCAGATGACATCAACGCTCTATACGGTAACGTACAGATAGCTCTCACAGATACCAGCAAAGTTGTACTGGGCTACAGAGGAAGAGAGAAGGAGTGGATATCAGACACCACATGGCAACTCATAGAGGAGGGAAAGATAGCAAAACTTGGCATGCTCACTGAAACGGAAAACGATAGACAAACATTCGGCGAAACATACAAAGAGAAAAACAAAGAAGTGAAGAAGAGCACAAGGAGAGACAAGAGACAGTTTGCAGACAACTTGGCAGCAGAGGCACAAACCGCAGCAGAGAAAGGAGACTCTAAGACCGTCTACAAGATCACCAAGACCCTAACAGGTGGATTCACCAGCAAAACCACTGTAGTGAAGAACAAGACCGGGAAAGTTTTGACAAAAGACATAGACCAACTCAAAAGATGGGCAGAACACTTTAGAGAGACTTTAAACAGACCGGACCCAGATGAGGAAGCAACCATCAAAGACATGGGTTTCAAGATAGAGATGAGACGTGGATGCATCACTCAGCAGGAAATTGTGGAGGCCATCAGGCAAACAAAGGGCAACAGGGCACCAGGTGAGGACAGAATCACCGCAGACATGTTGAAGGCAGACCCCAAGACGAGCGCAAAAGTCTTAACAAAATTATTCAACAAAGTTTGGGAAGAGGAGAAGGTTCCGGATACATGGAAGAAAGGCATCATAGTGAAACTTCCCAAGAAGGGCAACCTCTCAGAGTGCGGCAATTGGCGGGGAATCAACTTGCTCTCTGTCCCCGGGAAGATCTTTTGCCGTGTCCTTCTACAGCGTATGAGGCAAGCCATCGAGAGAATCCTACGGGAAGAGCAGGCAGGGTTTAGAAGCGGGAGAAGCTGCATAGATCAGATCTTTGTTCTACGAACAATTGTGGAACAGTCCATCGAATGGAATTCATCACTCTACATCAACTATATCGATTTCCAAAAGGCTTTTGACAGCATCCATCACCCTTCGCTGTGGAAGATCTTGGAAGCCTATGGATTTCCTCTGAAAGTCATCAACATTCTACAGGACACGTACGCAGATAACCAGTGCTGTGTGCGACATGATGGACAGCAGAGCGAATAGTTCCATGTGCAGACAGGGGTCAGACAAGGTTGCGTGATCTCGCCGACAATTTTCCTCGTCGTCATCGACTGGGTGATGAGGAGGGCCACCAGCGATAGGGCAAGAGGGCTGGTATGGGGACTGACAGCCAGGCTTTAAGACTGACTTTGCCGACGATATTGCACTGCTGTCACATGCACAGAAAGACATCCAGGAAAAAACATCACGAGTTGACCAAATAGCCAGCAGCGTAGGACTCCAGATTCACCCCGACAAGACCAAGATCATGAAAGTGAAGACAAAGAGTGCAGAGAAGACCAGTGTGCGAGGCTCAGCTCTAGAGGAGGTAGAACACTTCAAGTACCTCGGCAGCTACATCTCAGCTGACAGTAACATTGAGAAAGAAATTTCAACCAGGATAGGACTTGCAGCCCGGGCAATTAGTGGGTTGAAAAACATCTGGAAGTCAACTGTCCTGCAAACCAAAACCAAGTTGAAGATCTACAGGTCCAATGTACGCTCAATACTCCTATACGCCTCGGAGACATGGAGAACCAACAAGAAGATTGAGAGCAGGCTCAGAGGCTTTGAAGGAAGGTGTCTGCGCCGAATCCTGAAACTTCACTGGCAGCAGCATGTCACCAACAGGGAAGTGTCAAAGCGCACAGGCATTAACAGCATTGTGGCCGAGGTAAAACAGCGGCGATGGAGGTGGCTGGGACACACCCTCCGAATGGGCAAGAACAGACTCCCTCATACTGCGCTGAAATGGGCACCACCAGGGAAGAGGAAACGAGGCAGACCACTCGGCACTTGGAGGAGGACAGTAGAGGAGGAGATGAGAGAGGCGGGCAAGACCTGGAATGAATTGAGCTGGCTTGCCCAAGACAGAAAAGGCTGGAGGGATTTTGTTGGCGCCTTGTGTCCCGGCACATGGGATGAAGAGGATTAAGTAAATAAGTAAGCATACACACGGGAACTGGATGTAAAAAAGCACATATACGTGCTTATTTCATTATCCTCGATTTTAAACCCCAAAAAAATCAGGCAGGCAGGCAGACAGACAGACAGACAGCACAGACAGACAGACAAAGGACACCAAGTCAGCTGGAAGAGGCAGCAAAACAAGCTAAGGTGTCTTCTTACCGGGCAGACTTTTGGGGAAGCCGAAGAGCGGCAGGGAAATGATGACGGCCAGGGCTCCACTGACGAGAAAGCCCAGCCACCAGGCCCCCACCCAGCGTGGGTTCTGCCTGGTGATTGTCAGCCTGCACACACCACAGGTAGGCTACCCCAGTCATGATAGACAGACTAGACAGACAGACAGACAGGCAGACAGGCAGGAAGACAGAAAGACTAGAACTAGACAGACAGAGAGACTAGGCATACAGGCAGGAAGACAGACAGACTAGACAGACAGACAGACAGGAAGACAGACAGACTAGAACTAGACAGACAGAGAGACTAGGCATACAAACAGGCAGACAGACTAGACAGACTAGACAGACAGACTAGACAGACAGACAGGCAGGCAGGCATGAAGACAGACAGACTAGAACTAGACAGACAGAGAGACTAGGCATACAAACAGGCAGACAGACTAGACAGACTAGACACACTAGACAGACAGACAGACAGACAGACTAGACCGACAAACAGACTAGACAGACTAGACAGAAAAACAGGCAGGCAGGCAGGCATGCAGGCAGACAGACTAGACAGACAGACAGACAGACAGGCAGGCAGGCAGGCAGGCATACAGACAAACAGACATGCAGACACACAGACAAATAGATAGACAGTATCACTTCTGTACTGGGACACAGGGATCACAACACATAGGCGGCACTCCGCCTTTAACCCAAGCCAAGGTCAAGCAGCGTCGAACGTGGTTACCAGTTGGATGGGTGAACATTAGCGCGCCTTGGCTTCAGTACAGTTCCCCCAGTTCACCCAGCTGTAAATGGGTACCTGCCCTCTTTAGGGTCAGGGAAGGTAAAGCAGCGAGGGAGAGGAGATGGGCGCCTCCCTCAATATGCTGGCCCCTAGGGAAGTTGAGGTCTCTGACGTCTCGCTCCCCTACGACCTTATAGGTTATGGGACACCTTTACCTTTTACCTTTATACATACGGGGACTATATGTGTAAAGGTACATAATTACTTATTCGATTATCCTCCAAATAAAAGAACACATAGATAGATGTATAAACACACACACACAAACAACAACAACCACCACAAAACACACACACGACAATAACACACACACACACACACACACACACACACACACACCCACACACAAGGCTTTGTGACGTGGACTTTATACAGAATTGAAATATGACACATCACGCGATGGACTAAAAAACTACAGCACCAAAATGTCTAAACCTAAATAAACACACAACAACACTCTCCAATCTCTATCCGTCTTTATTCTTCATCCTACACCAATTAAGTCACACCAGTTCCCCTCGCGCAATCGTACCTCCACACACACCACACACCCGCTCCCAACACACAGCAACACCACCACTTCCCCCACCACCACCCCCTCACCCACCACCTCTCTCCCTCTCCCCAATCTCCATCACACACCTCCCCAACACCACACCACCACGTATGTCTCATCAGCACGTGGCTCCCATACACACCAACTCCACGGACACACACCTCCTTTGCCAACATCTCACACAAGCGCGAACTGTGTAACCACCACACACACCTCCCCACACACATTATCTTCATCACAAACACACCAACACCCTCCCACACACACACACACTACACACTCGCACAATCACACCCTCCCTCACCCCAACACACAACACACCTCCCCAACACCCACACACACACACGCGCGCGCACAACACATGCACACACACACACACACACATCAACACAACACACACAGAGACTCACTGAGAACTGTCACCACACACACATACACACACGCATGCACACGCACAAAAACAAACACACACACACATACACACACACACACACACACACACACCCCTCACACACAGACTCACTGAGAACTGTCCACTTTATCGAAGTCGGTGAAGATGTTTAACAATGCCCCTCCTGCCAAATACCCCACTCCAGGCCCAAGAATGGCAAAGGCGTAAAATATACCTGCAAAAAAAACCAATGTTTTTTTATTTTATTTTATTTTTTATCTTATAACCATATTAAGTCACGGCAGTTTTTCTCGGCGTGAAATTCGGGCTGCTCTCCCCCGGGGGAGAGCGCGTCGCCACAAGAGCAACGCCACCCATTACTTTTATCTCCCCCCCCCCCCCCCCACTCTCTCTTCTCTCTCTCTCTCTCTCTCTCTCTCTCTCTCATCTCTCTCTCTCTCTCTCTCTCTCATGCAACTGTATTTGTTTTTCTATCAGGGTGGCTTTTTTTTTTCTACAGAACTTTGCCAGGGAGAACAACTCTCTTGTTGAACGTAGGTTCTTTCACGTGCGCTGAATAATTTCGTGTAACGTCACACACGGGACCTCGGGTTTATCGTCTCATCCGAAAGACTAGCACCCAGATCACCACCCATGATCTAATGGATGATGGGGGGGGGGGGGGGGGGGGGGGGGGGGGGGTTCGGGCCCAAACGGGATTCGAACCACCGCACACTTCCGACTGGGACTTTCCGCTTTCTAGACAGGCGCGTTACCTCTAGAACCATACTGAGTTGTTTTTTGGTTTTCTTAAATTTTATTTTATTTTCTTCTTTCATATCGAGGATAATGGAATAAGCTCTTATGTGCTTTTTTACATTCAGTCCCCGTGTGTTTTGCGGTTTTTTGTAAATTCTGTCATCTATTCCCACCGGCACACAATGGCCTACTCTTACGAAAAGCGGAACAGGACTTTAACGTGTGCGCAAGATTTTCTGCGTGCGTTCGCACACGGGACCTCGGCTTATAGTCTCATCCGAAGGACTTTTAGGGGAGAGTGGAGTCTGCACTGATGTGAACTCCAGAGGAAAATATCCCCTTGAACGGGAATCGAACCCGGGTCGTCAGATTGCCAGCGCAATGTTCTGACCACTAGGCTATCCCGTCTGTATGCTATGGCGTCATCTTTATTGACGTCATCTACACACTCACCATCATCGTCATCGTCGTAATATCACCCGTGTTTTCCATATCGGCATCGTTCTACCTCGTCAATGAAATTACCCACTGGGGGGAAGGGGAGGGGGGAGGGGGGAAGGGGGCAGAATAGCAGCCTAGTGGTTAGAGCTTTGCGCTCTTGAACTGACAGACTGGGTTCCAGCCACTACTGGGCTACCTGGTTAAGGAGATTTGTTTTTTTCATATTTTTTTTATTTTTTAGTTAACATCCACTCCCCCTCAAAAGTAGTTGGGATGAGACTATAAACCGAAGTTCCGTCTGCGAACGCACACAGAACACTTTGCGCACAAGCAAAATACCCGTTCCCTCTCTTTGTGCTGGTAGAAACAGACGAACATTGAAAACGCACGCACTCACGCATGCATGCATGCACGCACGCGCGCACGCACACACACACACACACACACACACACATAACACACAAATGCGCGCTGGTGTCATGTTTAGACATCAACCCCGAAGCGGTCATGTGGCTGCCATAATGGTGGATAAACGGCCACACACGCAAAACCTCTCCATTGGTGAACCTCGGAGCTCTAGCCGAGGAACGAACACAAACATTTAAAATCCATTTATTACGTAATTATGATCAGCAGCATTGCAATCAATGAGAGTTACAATATACCACGTGTTCATAGAGCTGAAAACAGCATTTGACTGAAATTGACCCAAGGTGCCAAGGACCACAATGAAGACAGAAAACAACAGGCAGAAGCAAATCCACACACACACACACACACACACACACACACACACACACACACACCACACACACACACACACACACACACACACGCGCGCGCGCTTAACTCTGAAGCAACCACCGGTGCCACACTTACTAATGATGCTATGGTTTCACTACTTCCACTGGAGTTCGGCAGGGTTGCTTTCTATCTCCCACACTGTTCACCATCTTCCTAGAATGCATCATGACTGATGCACTTGCAGATCGTGCAAAGCAATGCTGGCATCAGAAGGAGAGCCATCCTGGGCCTGCCTTTCCCAGACGACTCTGTACCGACGCTCTGGCAGGCAGAGAGCAGGGGCCTGAGCTTGTCAGAGACAGGAGGAAACATCTACACCACAGGGCATGCAGGGAGACTATCCCTGAGATGACCATGTCGATGACCAGCCAGATAGAATGTCTCCAAAATGACCACAGGCACACTAGGAATTGTTCAACTGTTCCCTTCCCTCCAATCCATTCCAGCATAAGCAGTAAAAAAAATTTTTAATAAAAAAGGGTAAAGGTAAAGGTGTCCCATAACCTATAAGGTCGTAGGGGAGCGAGGCGTCAGAGACCTCAGCTTCTCTAGGGGCCAGCATTTTGAGGGCAGCATCCATCTCCTCTTCATCGCTGCTTTTACCTTCCCTGACCCTAAAGAGGGCAGGTACCCATTTACAGCTGGGGGAACTGGGGAACTGTACTGAAGCCATGGCGGGCAAACGGTCACCCATTCAAGTGGTAACCATGCTCAATGCTGCTTAACTTGGCTGGGGGGAAAGCGAGTGCTCCGACCACTGAGCTATTCCGTCCCCCCCTGTGCATTAGTGCAGTCCATCATGATGTATGCAGAGGAATGGACAATGATAGGAGCTGGACAGGAGAACACGAGCTTTGGTCAACAACAACAAAGATAGTATGATAAAGTATTACACACTGAGCGTACCGTTTCTCCACCACCAAGTGTGCAGAACCATCAAGAATACTGCACCACACTATCAGGTCTGCCAACACCAATTTGGAAAAGAAAACTCAGTAGACACAGCCACGTAACAAGATCCAACGGCCTCCTAAAACTGTTCTCCAGAGAACTGTCAAAGGAAGATACCAGTATTTATAAAAAACAGATCAACACTAATATGTCTGTAGCTCTGAATTATGACAGAAAGGGACATACCGATATATCAAAAATATCATCAAAACGGTTGATAGATACTGAATATGGTACGAAAAAACCATAACTATGCAGAGACCCCGCTTTGTACATTCCCAGCAAACAAAGATCAGGTAACCATCGACTTGACGTGTCCCAAGCTCGCTGCATGATCAAGGACAAGAGACACCCAGCGGCCAAAACCGCACATGGCCAACGACTGACCTCTCAAACCCAAAGGCACCAAGACCTTGCAAACTTCGTGCTAAACGTGTGAACATCTGCCGTGAAATATCGATGCAGACCCGCTTGCGATCCGCAACTGAGGATTCGCTACTCCGACATCCGGCACACCCAACTCTCTCTCTCTCAGTCGAATCCACCCTCTCTCTCTCGTCCATCTCTCTCCCTCTCGTCTCTCTCTTCTCTCTCTCCTCTCTATATATATATATATTAGCTATATATGATATATATATATAAATTCTATATAACTATATATATCTTATAATGAAAGAAGATAGAGCAGAGAGAGAGAGAGAGTAGAGAGATATACTCTACATACATACATACATATATACATACCAACACACACACACCACACAAACGAGTGACACGAGAAACAAAAACAAATTTACCCCCCTTCCCCCCCACCCTGCCTACCCCCCCACCCCACCACCCAACCCCACCCAAAAAAAAAACCCAACCCCACCCAACAACCAACCACCCCACCCCACCCCAACCCCACCAAAAACCCCAACCCAACCAACAACCAACAACCCCAACCCACCAACCCCCACCACACCCCACCACCACCACCCGCATACTCACCCTGATACAAAGCCGTGGAAGCCACGGGCAAGTTATCATCCAGGTAGGTGGTACCCAGGGTGTACAAGGGGGTGGCCCCTGCCCCGTGCAAGAGCTGGCCCAGGTAGAAGACCCAGCGGTAGCTGGAGAGACTGGAGGCCCCCCCACCCTCGCGGGCACAGACGGAGGAGGCATTGGCGGCCGAGCACAGCGAGCCCTGGGCCTGGCCGACCTGGTAGCGGCCTGTGGTGAAGTGCGGGGTGGCGAAGGTGAAGGAGCCCAGGGCCAGCACAAGCATGCCCACGGCCAGGTACACCGGCTTCCGCCCTCGGCCCCCCAGGTAGGAGAGCGGGAGGAGGCACAGCACAGCGGCGATGTCGTAGCAGCTGGCGATGGCGCCGGACTCTGTGCTGGTCAGCTCGAAGCGGCGCTCCACGGTGGAGATGACCACGTTGACGAAGCCGTTGACCACCACGCCCTGCACGTAGAGGGAGGGGGGGAAGGGGGGGGAGGGGGGTAGGGGGGGGGCGGTTAGGCAGGAGTGAGGTGAGGTTGTGGAGTGGGAGTGGGGGTGGGAGTGTTGTGGAGTGTTGTGTTGTGGAGTGGAGTGTTGGGCAGTGTAGTGAAGTGGAAAGGAGTAGAGTGGAGTGGAGTGGAGTGTTGGGCAGTGGAGTGAAGTGGAGTGGAGTGGGGTGGAGTAGAGTGGAGTGGAGTGTTGTGTTGTGTAGTGTAGTGTTGGGCAGTGGAGTGTAGTGGAAAGGAGTAGAGTGGAGTGGAGTGGGGTGGAGTGTCGTGTAGCATAATGTAGTGGAGTGGAGTAGAGAGTTGGGCAGTGTAGTGAAGTGGAGTGGAGTGTTGGGCAGTGGAGTGTTGGGCAGTGGAGTGAAGTGGAGTGGAGTGGGGTGGAGTGGAGTGTTGTGTAGTGTAGTGTAATGGAGTGCGGTGGAGTGAAGTGTAGTGGAAAGGAGTAGAGTGGAGTGGAGTGTTGGGCAGTGGAGTGAAGTGGAGTGGAGTGGCGTTGAGTGAAGTTGAGTGGAGTGTTGGGCAGTGTAGTGTAGCGTAATGTAGAGTTGGGCAGTGTAGTGTAGCGTAATGTAGTGTTGGGCAGTGTAGTGTAGCGTAATGTAGTGTTGGGCAGTGTAGTGTAGCGTAATGTAGTGGTGGGCAGGGTAGTGTAGCGTAATGTAGTGTTGGGCAGGGTAGTGTAGCGTAATGTAGTGTTGGGCAGTGTAGTGTAGCGTAATGTAGTGTTGGGCAATGTAGTGTAGCGTAATGTAGTGTTGGGCAATGGAGTGGAGTGGAGTGGAATGGAGTGTTGGGCAGTGTAGTGTAGTGTTGTGTAGTGTAGTCACATGTTGTGGAGTGCAGTGCAGTGCAGTGCAGTGCAGTGGAATGGAGTGTTGTGTAGTGTTGTGTAGAGGAGTGGGGTGGAGTGTTGTCTAGTGGAGTGGAATGGAGTGCAGTGGAGTGAAGTGTTGTGTAGTGGAGTGGAGTAGAGTGTTGTGTTGTGTAGTGGAGTGGAGTGGAGTGTTGTGTAGTGTTGTGGAGTGGGGTGTTGTGTTGTGTAGTGGAGTGAAGTGGAGTGTTGTGGAGTGGGGTGAAGTGTTGTCTAGTGGAGTGGAATGGAGTGCAGTGGAGTGCAGTGGAGTGTTGTGGAGTGGAGTGAAGTGTTGTGGAGTGTTGCGTAGTGGAGTGCAGTGTTGGGGAGTGGAGTGTTGAGGAATGGAGTGTGCTGTGTAGTGTTGTGCTGTGGAGTGGAGTGGAATGTTGTGGAGTGGA
>CM054166.1:32380531-32400531 GCA_028751875.1 Rapana venosa
CAGTGCTTTTTCTAAGAATTTTCCAGGGACACTCTCTTGTTTGCCGTAGTGTTTTTTTACGTGCGTGAATAAGTGTGTGTAACAGCCGGGACCTCGGTTTATCGTCTCATCCGAAAGACTAGCGCCCAAACCACCACTCATGGTCTAATGGATGGGGGGGGAAAAGTTTCGGGCCCAAAACGCGGGAGAGCGGGGCGAAGTGGCTCCTGGCTAACAGGCGAGATCCAAACTTGATGAGATTGTTGCATAAGCCGCTGCCTTCCCTCACCATTAGGACAGGCACACCACGATTTCCGGGAAGGACGAAATGGCGAAAACATGACACCAGCGCGCATGCCTAGTTCGTTGAATTGTTGTTGTTGTTGTTGTTATTTTTATTTTTATTTTTTTTACATTTTGAAACGAATATGCTCCAACTGGCACGCAATGACCTACCCTTTTCAAAAAGGCAGAACGAGTTGCGGGTTTTTTAACGTGTCGTGTGCGCAAGTTGTTCTGCGTGGGTTTGGGACAAGGGGACTTTGGTTTCTAGTCTCATCCAAAGGACTTTCGGGGAGAATGGAGTCGGGTACTGATGTTAACTCCGGAGGGAAATATCCCCTTGAACGGTGACCTCGATGGTGCCTCATACCCAGGCCTCTTTGTTGTTGTTGTTGTTGTTATTATTATTATTATTGTTATCATCAGCAGCAGCAGCAGCATTATTGTAGTTGTTATCATTACCCTCATCATTGTTATTATTATTATTATTATTATTATCATCATCATTATCATCATCATCATCATTATTATTATTGTTGTTATTATTATCATCATTATTATTATTATTGTTATCATCATCATTATTATTATATTTTTATTCTTGTATCTTATTTCATTCTTCTATTTCGAGGATAATGGAATAAGCACTTGTGTGCTTGGGTTGTTGTTGTTGAGTGTTGTTGGGTGTGTGTTGTTTTTTATTCATCCAGTCCCCGTGTGTCTGCAGTTTTGTCAATGGTAACCATCCGTTCCACCCAGCATGCAATGGCCTACTCTTCCGAAAAGCGGAACGGGCTTTAACGTGAGCACAAAGGTGTTCTGCGTGCGTTCACACACACACACACACACACACACACACACACACGGGACCTCGGTTTATAGTCTCATCTCAAACCTCAGATAAAGTAGATCGTTTTTTTGCTTGACCCAACCAACCAGAAACAGCAAGCCTTTTTTGTTTGGCCTTTTGTAAAAGGGAGAGGGCGTGGAGGGGGGGGGGGGTGGAGGAATCTGAATACCTGGGTACATGAATAGCTGGGGGAGGGGGGGGGTGTGAATAGTCCTAGTCGGGTGAAACATGTTTTATGTTCTTTTTTTTTCTTCAGGGATAATATTATGTTCTTGTTCTGCCGCTTGGTGTAGGAGGGAGCTCTGTGTGTCACTCCTTTGGGAGCAACTTTAAGGTGGGTTAAAAGAGAGAGAGAGAGAGAGAGAGAGAGAGAGAGAGAGAGAGAGAGAGAGAGAGATTGACAGAGAGAGAGAGAGAGAGAGAGATTGAGAGAGAGAGAGAAGGAGGGGGGGGGGAGCCAGCCAGAGAGACAGGAAGCCAGAGACAGAGAGAGAGAGGCAGAGTCAAAGAGAGACACAGGGAGAGAAAAACAGAGAGAGAGAGGGTGGGGGTACAGACAGAGAGACAGACAGAGAGAGAGAGGACAGAGACAGACAGACAGAGACAGAGAGAGACAAAGAGAGACAGAGACAGACAGAGACTGAGAGAGAGAGTGCACATATGTGTAAAGACCCGTGTGTGTGTGTGTGTGTGTGAGTGTGTGTGTGTGTGTGTGTGTGTGTGTGTGTTTTGTGTGTGTGTTTGTGCTTGCGTGAGTACGTGTGTGTATGTATGTGTGTGTGCATGCGTGCGTGTTTGTGTGTGTGTGTGTGTGTTGTGTGTGTGTGTGTGTGCGCGCGCGCGTGCGTGTGTGTGTGTGTGAATGCGCGGGCGCGCATATGCTCAACTGAAACCAGAGGTCTTAATGCCTCGCCACTTTGCACTCTGAAAGAATGGCACCTTCTTTCTAGGATATTTCTCAAAGATCGCACCACATTGCAATGGTGAATCCAGTTTCTTTCAACGCTCTACGCATAGCTATTCCCTGGATACATTGACAACACAACCTGATTGAAACTAAAACAACTGACACCCCCCCCTTCCCCCACCCTGTAAATTTCTCCTTCTTCTTCTCCGTCGAACGTTCAGACAGCAATTATTGATGTCTGTCCTATGAGCAAAACAAAAAACACACAGAAAACCCACGTTGCACTGCCGTTAAGCGCCTGACAAGTCAGGCCCAGCACATCCGACTTCGGCGTGGGGGAAAGTAATTGTTATCTTTTTATTCTTCATTTATTTTTTTAAAGGCAGGAGAATGGACCAAGAAAGAAGAAAAAGACATGACAGGGCTGAGACCGAAAGAACAGGAACAAGGCAGAAACAAAGAGAGGGCTAGAAAAGAGGGATGCCCGTCCTAGCACAGAATTTCCAGGTGGGGATGCTATTTATACCGATAGACTCTCTGGGCAGCTTTACAGGGTGATGTAGATTTCTTCAACCAGCTTTAGATACCTTGTGCTTTCGAACACCCAGATTTAAACCAACCACTGTTGGCCGCAGCTCTTTCTCTGTTTCCCGTCCGTCCACCTGGAACGACCTCCCTCTTCCACTTCGCCAAAAGCCTTCATTTGATTCTTTAAAAATCTAGCCTCAAAACGCACTTATTTTCTACTTGAGATCTTCCCCTGTTATGTGTTCCTACTTTTCAATAGCTACCTTCACCTCCGCCACCCCCACCTAAGTGTGCTGTGTGCATAAATTTGGTATTTGTTTATCTTGATGTTTGTAGACGGTTGCATGCGTGTGAATGATTTGAATGCAAGCGCTTTGATTTGTTTACTTTACAAGATTCAGCGCTAAATGAATTCCATACATTATTATTATTATTATTATTATTATTATTATTCATGGGGTTTACAATTCAGTATGACAGCAAGAGTAGGGACAGAGAAAGCCACACCTACAGTCAAGGAACATAGCTGTACAATGACAGCATTTACACATGCAAGGGCATTGACTGGTCACAGTGAATAATGCATGAATGGGCTCACATCAATCAGGCAGGCTATTGTGACAATGGTTGTCAGTCGCTTTACTCTTCAACCCCCAATCGTTCATTTCTGATATTCGCGCACACACGCGCACACATACACACACACACACACACACACACACACACACATAGAGTAACCCCCATGTCATCAGCGCTGTTAGTAAACAAGGACTTGATAATAATTACAACAACAAGGACAACCCGGACTGACTAGAAGAGAGAGAGAGAGGGGAAGAGAGAGAGAGGGAGAGAGTGGGAGACAGAGGGGGAGAGAGAGAGGGTGTGTGTGAGAGAGAGAGAGAGAGAGAGAGTGGGAGACAGAGAGGGAGAGTGTGTGTGTGAGAGAGAGAGAGAGAGAGAGAGAGAGAGAGAGAGAGAGAGAGAGAGAGAGAGAGTGGGAGACAGAGAGAGAGAGTGTGGAGACAGAGAACTCGAACTCGAAAGATTTATTCACAAAAATGCCATTGGCCCATACATGAAGGGGGATTGCCAAACTGCGTAGTATTTTAGTGAGAAAAATAAGGGGGAGACAGTGAGAGAGAGAGAGAGAGAGAGGGAGACAGAGAGAGAGTGGAGAGAGAGGGAGAAGAGAGAGGGAGAAGAAAGAAGGGAGAGAGGGGGGAGGAAGACAGAGAGAGGGTGGAAGAGAGAGAGGGAGGGGGAGGGGAGGAGGGGGAGAAAAAGGGAGGGAGAGGGGAAAGAGAGAGAGGGGAGAGAGAGAGAGATAGGGGAGGAGGAGAGGGGGAGAGAGGGGAGAGAGGAGATAGGGAGAGGGGAGAGAGAGAGGGGGGAGAGAGAGAGGGGGGAAGAGAAGGGGAGAGAGATAGAGAGGGGGAGAGAGAGAGGAGCGAGGAGGAGAGAGGGTGGAGAGAGGGAGAGAGAGAGTGGGGGGGGGCAGAGAGAGAGGGGGAAGAGAGAGAGCGGGGAGAGAGATTGAATTAGTTAGACGCAGAAAACTAACAACAAAAAAGTGGACTTTTTCTATTACCTAAATTCAATACTTCTTTCATGAAATGTGGGATATTAGTAATAGGGTGAAACATTTTTAAAAATTCTATGACATGTTATGGCGCATGCGTGTGTGTGTGTGCGTGCGTGCGTCTCTCTGTGTTTATGTGCGTGCGTGCGTGCGTGCGTGTGTGTGTGTGTAAGTGTGTGAGTGCTTGCGTCAGTGTTTGTCTTTTATGCGTACACATCTTTAATTTAGCGTCTTTTCACATTAAGTGACATTAGACAAAAGTGTGTGTGTGTGTGTGTGTGTGTGTGTGTGTGTGTGTGTGAGTGTATGTGTAGGCACGCGCGTGTGTGTGCACACACACGTGTGCGTATGCCTCTATGTGTCTGCAAGTATGTGTATGCCTGTGTATGCGTGTTTATGCGAGTGTGTGTGTATGTGTGTGAGGTATGTGAGTGTGTGTGTGTATTAGTGTGTATATTTATTTATTAGATTTTATTCTTTTATATTTTATTCTTTTAAATCGAAGATAATGGAATAAGCATGCATGCCCTTTTTTTCATCTAGTCCCCGTGTGTATGCGGTTTTGTAAATTCTGTCATCTGTTCCCACCGGCACACAATGGCCTACTCTTACGAAAAGCGGAACAGGATTTAACTAGTGCGCAAGATGTTATGCGTGCCTTCGCACACGGGGCCTCGGTTTATAGTCTCATCCGAAGGACTTTTGGCATGTAGGTGTGAGTGAGGCATGTGCGCATGTGTGTGTGTGTGTGTGTGCGCGCGCAGGCATGTGTGTGTGTGTGTGTGCCAGCGCGTGTGTGTACACATAGGTACTGTATACCCTACAACAGCTAGAAATCTTAGGCCTACATAAATGTGATGTTTTTAAAATAAAATAAAAAGAATTCCAACACCAAACATGTCAACAATTCAAACAGAATCCAATTTCACTTTAACAGGATCAACACAAATCGTGTCTAAATTAAAGTGGTGCGTACACATGTGTGGATGTAGGTATGCTCTTTGTGTGGGAAAAAGCCTGGCAGAAACTATGATATCCACTTTGTGTGTGCTGTAAGATGCCTACCTGACAATGTTTACTTATTGATTGAGTTCAGCTACCCTCAGAACCCACATGAATAAATTTTGTCATGTTTTTGAGGTAATAAAGTGTTCGTATTGGTATCACACACACACACACACACGGATGCGCGCGCACGTACAAACACACGCACGGGCGTGCAAGCGCACGCACGCACACACACACGCATGCTCTAACGCACACAGACGCTCAAACACCCTCTCACACACACATACTCTCTCTCTCTCTCTCTCCTCCTCTCTCTCACACACAGACACACACACACACACAGACACACACACACACACACACACAGACACCACACACACACACACACACATACACGCACCCAGGGTTAGCAGGCATTAACATCAGTGCAGAATCCACTCTCCCCATGTCTTTCGGATAAGACTATAAACCCAAGTCCCGTGTGCAAACGCACGCAGAACATCTAGCGCACATGTTAAATCCTATTCCGCTTTTCGGAAGAGTAGGCCATTGTGTGCCGGTGGAAACAGATGACAAAATTGACAAAACTGCATGCACGCGGGGATTGGCTGAAAAAAATGCACATGAGTGCTTATTCTATTATCCTCGAAATAAAAGAATAAAATAAAATAATAAAATAAAATTTTCTCTCTCTCTTTCCTCTCTCTCTCTCTCTCTCTCTCCTCTCTCTCATCTCTCTCTCTCTCTCTCTCTCTCACACACACACACACATACACACACACGCACAGACGCACACGCGCACGGACGCGCACGCACGCACACTCGCACGAGCGCACACACACACACAAAGGCAGGCAGTGTGCTGGCAATGAATATAGCAGAGGTGAAGGAAGGGGACATACAGGCATTACACATGCAAAGCCATTAACTGCTCACGCTGAATAATGCAGGCGCCAGGTCCTACCCACTATTAAGATAATGGGTTTACTTCATGCTCCTCAAGAGCCCTCCCTCAGCCCCCCTCCACCTCTACACACACACACACACACTACCATCTGGAAATAAAAGTTTGACTTTGACACACACCCACAACCACATCTACACACACACACACACTCTCTCTCTCTCTCTCTCTCTCTCTCTCCTCTCCTACGCCAACCATGAATTATGGTCTGAGTTCTGAGTTCTCTCTCTCCTCTCTCTCTCTCTCTCTCTCTCTCTCTCTCCTCTCTCTCTCTCACACACACACACATGTACCATCTGGAAATAAAAGTTTGACTTTGACACACAACAAACGCGCGCGCACACAAACACACACGCACTCTCTCTCTCTCTCTCTCTCTCTTCTCTCTCTCTCTCTCTCTCTCTCTCTCTCTCTCTCTCTCTCTCTCTCTCTCTCACACACACACACACACACACACACGTACCATCTGGAAATAAAAGTTTGACTTTGACACACAACAAACGCGCTCGCACTCAAACACACACAAGCACTCTCACTCACTCACTGTCTCTCTCTCTCTCTCTCTCTCTCTCTCTCTCTCTCTCTTCTCTCAAATACACACACACACACACACATGCACCATCTGGAAATACATTTTTGACTTTGACACACAACAAATGCGCGCGTGCGCAAACACACACACACACCACACACGTTTTGATGGCAATTTTTAGCAGTCTGTCACTTATGTACGACTTTTTTAGATCGCTTATGCATTGTCCAGTTGGTTTGTTATTGAGATTGGTTTGGACTTTAGACGCTCTAGTCCAGAAATTATTTTTTCGAGCTTGTTAGATTTTTAAAAAAAAATCATTATCCTTTTTTCTTTGCTATATCCCTCCTGTTTCACAGTTGTTGCATTCCTATTGTTTATCTTGTTTGTTTCATAGGAGGGGGCTAGACATATTGTGTTTGTAATTGGGTTTTGGCTGTTGTTGGGTGTTTCTCACTCTTGTTTTAAGGGTTGAGCTTTTTTCCTCCAGGGGAACTCACTCTACTGGCCTCGCAGTATTGTTTTGCCACAAACAATATAGTCTAGTCTGCCTTCTGGCAAAAGTCGTCTGTATAAAATGCTTTCAATTTATTTTCCTTGATAATGAAGAGAAGGTCGGTGCGCTCTCACATATAATTATTATACTGTTTTGCCCTAAAGGTATCCTAGAGTTCTATGGAGACTGATGACACTGTCAACTGTGGGGCATCTTCATCTTTTGGTATAACATTTTGGGGTCAAAAGTTTGCAACACCTTTACGATTTTTCTATTAGTAAATCTTCTACTGACGGGGGGACGGGATAGCTCAGTGGTCAGAGCGCTCACTTTCCCTCAGCTAAGGTTAAGCAGCGTCGAGCGTGGTTAATAATAATAATAATAATAATGTATGGAATTTATATAGCGCTGAATCTTGTAAAACAACAAATCAAAGCGCTCAACACTTGGATGGGTGACCGTTTGCACGCCTTGGCTTCAGTACAGTTCCCCCCAGCTGTAAATGGGTCCCTGCCCTCTTTAGGGTCAGGGAAGGTAAAGCAGCGAGGGAGAGGAGATGGGCGCCGCCCTCAATATGCTGGCCCCTAGAGAAGCTGAGGTCTCTGACGCCTCACTCCCCTACGACCACATAGGTTATGGGACTCCTTTACCTTACCTTAATATTGGAGAGAATGTTGGTGCGCTCTCGTATGTATTGTTTCTGCCCTAAGGGGGTTCAAGAGCTCTATGGAGATGGACATTAGTTATGGTGTGTGGGCTGTCTTCAGTTTCTACAGCATGTTGTCAGTCAGAAGTCTGCAGCACCTTCCAGATTTTCCATCAGTAATCTTGGCACCAGAGCTGCTTCATTTCTTTTTGTGTGTGTATTCATACCACTTTATATAATTTAAGTCACGGCAGATTTCTCAGCGTGAAATTCAGGCTGCTCTTCCCAGGGAGAGCGTGTCGCCACAAGAGCAGCGCCACCCATTATTTATTTTCCTTGTCTGCAACTGTATTTGTTTCCCTATCAGAGTGACTATTTTTATACAGAACTTTTCCAGGGACAACTCTCTTGTTGCTGTGGGTGCTTTTACGTGCGCTATATAATCACATGTAACACACGGGACCTCAGTTTACCGGCTCATCGGAAAGACTAGCAGTCAGACCACCACTCCTGGTCTAGTGGATGGGGGAAAAGTTTCGAGTCCTAACGGGATTCGAACCACCGCACACTTCCGATCCGGACTTGTCGCTTTCTAGGCAGGCGAGTTACCTCTAGACCACCGATCCTGCTAGATAGTTGGTTTCTTGTTGTTGTTTTTCTGCTGCCATCGTGGGAGAAGATTTTCTCTTCAGGTCTATATGACTGAACAGCTTTGCCCTCAATGAGAACTGGAGACTCTGTGCACTGGAAACCCTCACTTTTCTTTTCCCCCAAGTGGTTATATCACTACTGTGTGCATGAGAGAGACAGAGACAGAGAGAGACAGAGAGAGATGTGATTTTTGTGTGTGTGTGTTTTTATTCTTTTATATCGAGGATAATGGAATAAGCACTTACGTGCTTTTTTACATCCGGTCCCCGTCTGTATTTGGTTTTGTAAATTCTGTCATCAGCGGAACAGGATTTAAGGTGTGCGCAAGATGTTCTTCATGCGTTCGCACACGGGGCCTTGGTTTATAGTCTCATCCGAAGGACTTTTACCTAAAGGATTTTTTAGAGAGAGGGAGGGAGAGAGAGAGAGGGAGAGAGAGAGAGAAAGAGAGAGAGGGAGAGAGAGGGAGAGAGAGAGTGGGAGGGAGAAAGGGAGAGAGAGAGGGAGAGAGAGAGGGGTGGAGAGAGAGAGGGAGTGAGGGAGAGAGGGAGGGAGGGAGAGGGGGAGAGGGAGACAATTGACAATTGACAAAATTTATTGCTATTTAGCAATCAAGCCATATAGCGCTGCAGCATGGTAACAAACGATAAGGAACGCGACGCGATTACAATGACATGGAAACCATGGCAGTAGTGGTATGTACATCAAGATTTGATACATTATTGTCCTGTCTCAATTTCAAAACAGCCTTTCCTTTTCCAGTCTGCAGCCAGCCAAGTCAGCCCATGTAAAACCGGATCAGGTACCAAAGATGATGTCATTCCCGGCTCAGCACGCCCCACTGTCTCTGGTGTTGTGTGTTAGGATGTGTTGTGTGTTAGGACGTGTTGTGTGTTAGGACGCTGCTTCCCTTTACGAAGTCTGGCAAGCCTGACACGTTCTTCTGGCAACATGTTTTTCTCTTCTTGCTTGATGTACCAGAACACACACTTAGATTCCTTGCCAGTATCTCCATTCCAAGAGTATTCCAGGGCGATGTCATCTGATTCACACATCACAATGTTTTGATCGCCTGAACTATGTACCACAACCTTTTGAAACCGTGTGTTTCTCTTGCTGTCCCGTAATCGACACTGCACACGTTTGTCAGTTAGAGTAGACACATACTGTTTCACAATACCAGTATCAGAGTCATCCACTGTGCAGCCAACTGTCAGCTCTTCCTGCACATCAGATGCCTCAGAAGACACACCCATCTTGCTGTCTGTTGCTGGATCACACAGTAGATCAAGTGAATCTGGTGTGGCCGAGGCATTCACTGCACTGCTGACACACAGCTCTGTGTATACACTGGTTTGTTTTTCCTCTGTTTCCACATTGAGCAGGGAGTCAATGTTACACAAGACCGGCTCTTCCAAGACACTGTCATTGTCACATTGGCAACTTGCCTGTCTTTCTTGGTGTTGTCTGCTTCTTTGGAGATCCCAACGGATTTGACATGAGGGCTTTTTGCGATAGTACTGAACATCGAGTTACGGTTCGTCATTTCTGTTGACACTGACTTGTCAGCTGGCTTCATTCGCAAGACAAACACAACGCTGCCGCTCTCCCCCGCGACTTTCCAACTCGATACGACGTTGTCGATCAGCAGGGCGTTTAAAGTTGTTATTACAGTTGCTGGAAGGCCAGTAACTGACATTTTGAAGCTAAAATGCAGAAATTTGCAGCAGCTTACTAACAGCACACCCGTTCTCGTCCCATCACGTCCCGGGGGAGAGGGAGAGAGAGGGAGAGAGAGAGAGAGTGTGTGTAAACACTCAGGCTTCTCTCTCTCTCTCTCTCTCTCTCTCCTCTCTCTCTCTCTCTCTCTCTGCTCTCTCTCTGCCTACCTACCCACTCCCCCTCCTCTCTCCTTTTCTTTCTTTCCTATCTGTTCTGGTCTTTTTAGTCTGCTGCTGGTTGTCTGTTCAAAGCAAACGACAGATCACTCACTACTCCTGATATCGGTCCAACCTGTTCAGTATTCAGTGTACAGTTCCCTTGTCTTGCACATTATCGAGAATAACCCCCTGAGGGTGCAGTTTGGCCCATTTGGATGTGTCGGGATTCAAATGCAGTGAAATCGAGATCAATGCTATGTCAGTGTGGGGTTGCTTGGTTTTTTGGGTTTTGTGTCTGTCTGTCTGTCTGAATGTTTGTCTGTCTGGTTGGCTGGAAACAAGTGTGTGTGTGTGTGTGTGTGTGTGTGTGCGTGCGCGTGTGTGTGTGCGTTGTGTGTGTGTGTGTATGTGTGTGTGTGCATGTGTGTGTGTGTATATGTGTGTGTGTGTGCGTGCGTTGTGTGTGCGTGTGTGTGATATTTTCCAGTTGCGTGTATATGCTGATATTTTGTACACGTACAAAATCAGTATGCTGTTATTGTGGTAAATGCATTGGTTTGCGGATGTTTATTGTTTGACTGTGTACCGTGGTGCAAATAGTGCTTTCTTGTGTATCTAACTGCATCTAACATTAACAGAAAACACACCCACACAAACGCACACACGTACATATATACACACACACTTCTACATACACACATGCACTTTTACACACGCACACACTTCTACGCACGCGCTTCTACACACACACCTACACACACACCTACCACACACACACACACACACACACTCACACAAACACACACGACACACCCACACACACACACACACACACACACACACACACACACACACACACACACACACGATGAGACTAAAAACCGAAGCCCCGTGTGCGAACGCACGCAGAACATCTTGCGCACACGTTAAATCATGTTCCGCTTTTCGTAAGAGTAGTAAAATGGCACATAAGTACTTATTCCATTATCCTCGATATAAAACAATTTTTTAACACACACACACACACACGTCTAATATCACTGAATAGACTTAATAGACTGAATAGACGTAAAATCGAAGCAACAACAACACACACAAACACACTTCTACACACACACTCACACACACACACTTCTACACACTCACACACACACACACTTCTACACACTCACTCACACACACACACACACACCACACACTACCAAAACACACACACTACCAATAGTACACACACACACTTCACAACACACACTTCTACACACACACACACACACACACACACACACACACACACACACACACAAACGATTTCAGAATACAAACAAAACTGACTGTAAAAACCAGATGTCTCTGTGATAAGTGTTGCCTCTCATGCATGTTCAGGCTGACGTAACAAAGGACGGGTTTACTTCCCTTGGGCTCAAGCAATTAGCTTCATGGTGTGTCTGTGTACTTTGCATCACATTTTTGGGATTTTTTTTTCTTTTAGTTCTTTTGTTGTTGTTCTTGTCATTGCTTGGGTTAGAGCTCTGAGGTTCACCATTAGTGAGATTTTGCGGTATGCTACCATTGCCCCCCCCCCCCCCCCCCACCCTCCACTATGAAGGTAACCGCATTCCGATTTCAGGGAGTTTTGTGGGGATTTTTAAAATTTAATTTCGTATTACCGTTTTCTTCTTTCTGTTCATGCAGTTGTCGTTGTAATATAAACGAAAACGTCACTTAATGTATGAAGATGTGTAATAGCCGCTTTGTCTGCATAAGCAAACGATGGAAATTGACGGTGGAGGTGGTGGGGCTTGAAATGAAGGTGTAGCGTGATGCCTTTTCAACTTGCTGTATCGTTGTCTGTCAGCCTCAAGACATATTTGTTTCAAACCTAACTTTTCCCCTCTTTCATCTCAAAACTGCCCCCGCCTTCAACAGCCCAAATCCCATTACGCACACACACACACACACACACACACACAGATTATACACACGATGTGTGTATCTTGAATATCAAGTAAGCCACCCATATCTTATTTTATTCTTTTATATCGAGGATAATGGAATAAGCACTTATGTGCTTTTTTACATCCAATCCCCGTGTGTATGCGGTTTTGTCAATTCTGTCATCTGTTTCCACCGGCATACAATGGCCTA
The DNA here is from genome assembly GCA_028751875.1 of Rapana venosa. NCBI lineage: Eukaryota > Metazoa > Mollusca > Gastropoda > Neogastropoda > Muricidae > Rapana > Rapana venosa. The sequence continues at coordinate 32,392,979 of CM054166.1, forward strand.
CTCTTACGAAAAGCGGAACAGGATTTAACGCGTGCGCAAGATGTTCTGCGTGGACCTCGGTTTATAGTCTCATCCAAAGGACTTTTTGGGGAGAGTGGAGTCTGCACTGATGTTGTTAACTCCAGGGCAAAAAATCTTCCCTTGAACAGGAATCGAACCCGGGTCGTCAGATTGCCAGCGCAATGTTCTAACCACTAGGCTATCCCGTCCCTCCCCCATAGGGCATGTAGGCACACGACGAGGTAACAATGAGACACAGGCCTGCAGGCAGAGCTCTAGCCTGGCCACGCTGCATTGTGGCTGAGTTAGCTAGCTAGGTCAGTCAGGCTTCAGACAATTCTGTTCCTTCCTGTTGGACATTCATCCTTCAATTTCACTATGTAAACATATATGCAACATCACACAGACACAGACACACACGCGCGCGCGCACACACACGCAAGCACGCACGCATACACACACATCTGATATCACTTTATGTGTAAAATGTAAAAACGTTAAGATAAAGAAAGAACACACGTGCACGCGCACGCACACATTCTCTCTCCTCTCTCTCTCTCTCTCCCTCTCATCTCTCTCTCTCATCTCTCTCTCTCTCTCTCTCTCTCTCTCTCTCACCAACACACACACACACACACATACCCCCCCCCCCCCCTGCACGTACACACACATACACGCTCACACACAGAAACACACACACACGCACCTACATGCACACACACATGCACCCTACACACACAACACCCCTTGCACGCACACACACACATACATGCGCACACACAGAAACACACACACACGCACACACACACACACACACACACCTACATGTACACACACACTTACACACACACCCTAACACACTTGCACACACACTACACACACACCCTACACACACACCCTACACACACACCTTACACACCCTACACACACACCCTACCCACACACCCTAACACACATACCTTACACACATACCTTACACACACCCCATACACACCCTACACACACACCCTACCCACACACCCTACACACATACCTTACACACAGTTACACACACACACCTACATGCACACCCACCCTACACACACACCCTACACACACACCCTACACACACACCCTACACACACTTACACACACACACCCTACACACACCTTACACACACCCCATACACACCCTACACACAACACCCTACACACACACCTTACACACACCCCATACACACCCTACACACACACCCATACCCACACACCCTACACACATACCTTACACACAGTTACACACACACACACACCTACATGCACACCCACCCTACACACCCACCCTACACACACACCCTACACACACACCCTACACACACCTGCACACACACACCCTACATACACCCTACACACACACCCTACAAACACCCACCCTACACACACACCCTACACACCCACCCTACACACACCTGCACACACACCCTACACACACACAACCTGCACACACACACCCTACATACACCCTACACACCCTACACACACACCCTACACACCCACCCTACACACACCCACCCTACACACACACCCTACACACACACACCCTAACAACCCACCCTACACACACCCACCCTACACACACACACCCTACACACACACCCACCCTACACACACACACCCTAACACAACTTACACACACACCCTACACACCCTACACACACTTACACACACACCCTGCACACACACACCCTACACACACACCCTACACACACACACACCCTACACACACACCCTCACACACACACACCTGCACACACACCCTACACACACACTACACACACACCCTACACGCACACCCTACACACACACCCTACACACACACCCTAACACACACACCCTACACACACCCCATACACACCCTACACACACACCCTACCCACACACCCTACACACATACCTTACACACAGTTACACACACACACCTACATGCACACCCACCCTACACACACAACCCTACACACACCCTACACACACCCCATACACACCCTACACACACACCCTACCCACACACCTACACACATACCCTACACACATACCCTACACACAGTTACACACACACACCTACATGCACACCCACCCTACACACACACCCTACACTCACTTACACACACACACACCCTACACACACACCTTACACACACTTACACACACACCCTGCACACACACACCCTACACACACACCCTGCACACAGACCTGCACACACACCCTACACACACACACAACCTGCACACACACACCCTACATACACCCTACACACCCTACACAACAACACCCTACACAACCCACCCTACACAACACACCCTACACACACACACCCTACACACCCACCCTAACCACACACACCCTACACACACACACTTATACACACACTTATACACACCACCCTACACACCCTACCACACACCCTCACCTACACTACACACACACCCTGCACAACACACACCCCTACACACACACCCTACACACACACACCCTACACACACACCCTACACACACCCCACACACACACACACCACCTAACACACACACCCTACACCACACACACTTACACACACACCCTACACACCTGCACACACACCCTACACACAACCTGCACACACACCTACCACACACACCCACAACGCACACCCTACACACACACCCTACACACACCCCATACACACCCTACACACATACCCTACACACAGTTACACACACACACACCTACAGCACACCCACCCTACACTCACTTACACACACCACACCCTACACACACATCCGCACACACACACCCTGCACACACACACCCTAACACACACACACACCCTGCACACACACACACCCTGAACACACACCACCCTACACCACACACACACCCTACACACACACCCTACACACACCTGCACACACACCCTACACACACACCCTAACACACACACCCTACACACACACCCTACACACCACCCTACACACACCCTACACACACACCCTACACACACCCTACACACACAACCCCTACACACACACCTACACACACACCCTACACACACACCCTACACACACACCCTGCACACACACCCATACAACACACCCTCACACACACACCCTACACACACACCCTACACACACACCCTTCACACACACCCTACACACACCTGCAACACATCCCTAACACACCCTGCACACACACCCTACACCAAAACCTGCACACACACCCCACACACACACCCTACACACACCTGAACACACACCCACACACACAACCTGCACACACACACCCTACACACCCTACACACACCTACAACACCACCATACACACACACCTCCACACACTACACACCCTCACCCTACACACCCTACACACACACTACACACACTTACACACACACCCTACACACAAACCTACATAAATTCCATACATTATTTATTATTATTATTATTATTATTAAACACACCCTACACACACACCCTACACACACCTACATGCACACACACACACACTTACATTTACACTGGAATGTGGGAATAACATAGGGGAGAGGGAACACTACTGTGACAGAAACTGCCAACCCTTTTTCAAATCTCCATTAGTTTGTCAGCAGTCTACTCTTCACCTACAACATTTTTCGTTCCGTGTGTGTGTGTGTGTGTGTGTGTGTGTGTGAGTGTGTGTGTGTGAGTGTGTGTGTGTGTGTAGGTGTGTGCATGCATGCGTGCGTGAGTGCGTGCTTGAGTGTGTATGTGTGTGAACAAGAACAAGAACAAACACACAGCACCCCCTTTCTGTCCTTTGTTGTCTGCTAGCTTCCTTACTGCAATACGCATGAGCGGGGTCAACACTGTAGGAATACAGGCAATCCTCATTTTGATGATTATTTCCGACTTTCTTGTGACTGACTACCTGGTATTGCTCTATGTCCTCAATCCTAAAAAAAACAACTAACCAAGAGCACAGTGCATTTTTTCATGCTTTAAAAAAAAAGAAGTGAAAATCACCCAATATTTTTGGTTTTTGATTCGCACTCTATACAAGATACTACATGACCCCCAAATAAATACCGGTGTGTAGCCTTAAGGGTAGGGGGGGGGGGGGGACATGCTGCTAACAGTGGGGTGTAGTCTTCACCACAATGGCGGCGGTGTGAATGTCAAGTACGTCTTCTATGTTATTAGGGTGTAAAGGGAAGGAAGGGGTGTACAGCAGGTCAGGACAATTGTATAGGTAAGAAAGGTGTCAGTGAAGTACAGGACAGCCCCCACCCTGATCTCTATCAGGGATCTGGTTTCTGCTTTGTCATATTGCGCCTGTGGTTGAAAAAAACAACAAAAAACAAAAAAAGAAAAAGAAAAAAAAAGCTGAGTAGAGCTCTCTCTCTCTCTCTCTCTCTCTCTCTCTCTCTCTCTCTCTCTCTCTCTCTCTCTCTCTCTCTCTCTCTCTCTCTCTAAGTGCTTATTCCATTATCCCCGATATAAAAGAATAAATCTCTCTCTCTCTCTCTCTTCTCTCTCTCTCTCTCTCTCTCTCTCTCTCTCTCTCTCTCTCTTCTCTCCTTCCCTCCCCATGAGTGCTTATTGCATTATCCTTGATATAAAAGAATGAATAAATAAATAAATAAATAAATCTCTCTCCCTCCCCTCTCTCTCTCTCTCCCTCCCCCCCTCTCTCTCTCTTCCTCCTCCTCTCTCTCTCTCTCTCTCTCTCTCTCTCTCTCTCTCTCTCTCTCTCTCTCTCTCTCTTGACGGAATATCCTAGTAGTTAGAACATTGTATTCAGGTTCGAATCCTGTTCAAGAGGATTTTTCCCCTGGAGTCAACCTCAGTGCGGACTCCACTCTCCTCAAAACGTCCTTCAGATGAGACTATAAACCGAGGCCTCGTGTGCAAGCGCATGCAGAACATCTTGCGCACACGTTCCTGTTCCGCTTTTCGAAAGAGTAGGCCATTGTGTGCCGGTGGGAACAGATGACAAAATTTACAAAACCGCATACACACGGGTACTGGATGTTAAAAAGCACATGAATACTTATTCCATTATCCTGGAAATAAAATAATCTCTCTCTCTCTCTCTCTCTCCTCTCTCTCTCTCTCTCTCTCTCTCTCTCTCTCTCTCTCCTCTCTCTCTTTCTCCCCCCCCCCCCCCCACCTTCCTTGTATACAGAATTGTGCGAGTACACCTGTACTTGTACACGAGCACAGATTCTTGCATGCCTCAGTGGTGTCAAGTGTAAGTACACGTGTAATGGGAGGCGTGTACCCGTGTATACATACATGTATATAAACGCGCACACGCGGATGTAGGTGCTCACACGAGCACAGTGAGAGAGAGAGAGAGAGAGACAGACAGACAGACAGACAGACAGATTAACAGGGACAGACAGACAGGGAGACTGAGACAGACAGGGACAAAGGCAGACAAAGAGAGAAGAATAGTGAGAATCATGAAAACAAAACACCACTCTGACAGTGACGACTAGATAGATAGATAGATAGATAGATAGATAGATAGATAAGATAGATAGATAGATAGATAGATTCCTCATTAACAGAGTGGTGTCTTCTACGTATGCATGTATGCCAGTGCCAGTAATGTTAAAAGTCATCTTGAACAGACTTTAGCCTCGGGTAGAAGAGATCATCGCTGAAGAACAGGCAGGCTTCCGCCCAAACAGAAGCACCACAGAACAAATATTCAACCTGCGAGTTCTGTGTGAGAAATACAGCCAGCACCAACAGAAACTGTACCACGTCTTCATAGACTTCAAAAAGGCGTTCGACCATGTATGGCATGACGCATGTTGGGCCACAATGAAAAAAGTACAACATGGGACAAATGATCATCCAGACCATCAAAGAGCTATACACAAAAGCCACCAACGCAGTGCTTGTCCAAGGCATGGTTGGAGAATGGTTCCATACCTCAGTGAGAGTCAATCAAGGCTGTCTCCTATTACCGACACTGTTCAATGTCTTCCTTGAACGAATAATGACTGATGCCTTAGAAGATCACACTGGCACAGTCAGTATTGGGGGGCGGACAATCACCAACCTCAGGTTTGCCGATGACATCGATGGACTGGCAGGAAACAAACAGGAACTAGCCAACCCAGTGTACCACCTGGACGAAACATCCTCCAGCAGCGATCAGTGCTGAGAAGACAAAACTCATGACAAACAGTGCCCAAACAATCACTACCAAGATCACAGTCAGTGGAAAAGAACTTGAGGTTGTAGATCACTTCAAGTACCTTGGAGCTATTATTAGTGAGGAAGGCTCAAAGACCGAAATCCTCTCAAGAGCTGCACAAACAGTAGCAGCAATGGCAAAGCTCAAGACTATCTGGAAAGATCAAAACATCTCTCTCAGGACCAAGGTCAAGCTACTGCATGCACTGGTCATCTCCACATATCTGTATGCATGTGAATCCTGGACACTGAATGCAGATCTACAAAGGAGGATCCTGGCTTTGGAGATCAGATGCCTCAGAAGACTCCTTGGCATTTCATACACGGACCACATTACCAACGAAGAAGTCTGACAAACCATCACCCAACAAGTAAAGCACTACGAAGACCTGCTGACCACAGTCAAGAAAAGGAAGCTCAGATGGTATGGACATGTGACAAGATCAGATGGACTCTCCAAGACCATACCGCAAGGAACAGTGCAGGGGAAGAGGCGAGGCAGGCAGAAGAAGAAGAAGAAGAAATGGGCAGACAACATCACTGAATGGACCGGGAAGAGCTTCTCCACAACCCAGGCACTTGCCCACAACCGCCGCAAATGGAGCCAACTGGTGCAACGTTCGTCACTTCAGTGCCCCTACGACCCTGGAGGGGGTTATGGGAGCAAATGAGATGATGTATGTATGTATGTATGTATGTATGTATGTATGTATGTAATGTATGTGTGTGTATGTATATTTGTTCATGTTTGTTGGTCGTGTTCGATGATGACTTCCAAAGTGGCGGAGGAGGCAGCTGCTGTTTCGGAAATTGGGCAGAAATGTGATTATAGTGGAGATGCCTTGCCCACCACAGTACATCCCCACTCTCACGGCCAAGTGGGCATAAGGACAGTCAGCGTTGGAGATGTTCTCCAAAGGCCAACTAGCCCCCAGGGCTGCAGCACATAAGGACTGTGCGAGTCAAGCCTCCTAGTCAGAGAGTCATAGTCGATCACTAAAAGACTAAGCTGTAAAGTGGAATTCCATGAGTGGGAAAGAAAGCCACTGATCATACATACAGCCTCTCACTTTGCTGTTGCCCCCAGCGTCAATGCCTAGTTTATGTATGTACGTATAATTATTAGGGGTGTATTGTGAATAAAACACACATACGCACGTATGTATGCCTGCGCGAGCCTGCGTGTGTGTGTGTGTGTGTGTGTGTGTGCGTGCGTGCGTGCGTTTGTGTGTAAAGGGTAGTCTACTGAAGTTGCAGTAAGCAGAGGTGTGCCCATACGTTCAACTCGTCTGTGACTTTTTATTTTCATTTTATTTATTGTATTCTTTTATATCGAGGATAATGGAATAAGCACTCG
>CM054166.1:32423031-32428031 GCA_028751875.1 Rapana venosa
TATGTATGTATGTATGTATTATGTATGTATGTATGATGTATGTATGTATGTATGTATAGATGCATGCATGCTATGTATGTATGTAGTATGTATGTATGTATATGTATGTATGTATGTATGTATGATGTATGTATCTGTATGTATTATGTATATGTATGTATGTATGTATGTATGATGTATGTAATGATGTATGTATATGTATGTATGTATGTATAGATGTCATGTATGTCATGTATGTATGTAATGTATGTATGTATGTATGTGTGATGTATGTATGATTATGTATGTAATGTATGATATGTATTATGTATGTATGTATGTAATGATGTATTATGTATGCATGTAATGCATGCATGTAATGTAGAATGATGCATGCATGCATGCATGCATGCATATGCATTATGTATGTATGTATGTATGTAGTATGAAATATGATATGTAGTCATGTAAATATGATGTATGTATGTATGTATGTTAATGTGTATGTAGTGTATGTATGTATGTATGTATATGTATGTATGTATATGTAGGTATGTTGTATGTATGTATGCATGTATGCATGCATTATGTATGTATGTATGTATGATGCATTATGATGATGTGTGATGATGATGTATGTATGTGTATGTTATGTATGTATGTATGTATATGTATGTATTATGTATGTATGCATGCATGTATGATGTATGTATATAAGTATGATGTAATGTATGATATGTATAGTATGTATGTAATGTATGTATGTATGTATGTATGTATGTATGTATGTAATGTATGTATTAATTTATGTATGATGTATGTATGTATGTTGTGTGTTGTGTGTAGTGGTGAGTGTGTGTATGATGATGTATGATATGCATGCACGCACGCATCGGACGTACGTACGTCGTGTATGATGTAGTGTGTATGTATGTATATGTATGTGTGTGTAGTGTGTGTGTAAGTAGTAGTATGTAGTAGCTATGTATATGTATGTATGATGTATGTATGTATGATGTATGTTGTATGTATGTATGTTGTAGTGTGTGTGTATGTATGTATGTATGTATGTATGTTGTATGTATGTAGTAATATTATGTGTATGTATGTATGTATGTATGTATGTATGTAATGTATAGTATGTATGTATGTATGATGTCATGTATGTAATGTATGTATGTATGTATGTATGTATGTATGTATGCATGCATGCATGTATGTATGTATGTATGTATGTATGTATGTATGTATGTATGTATGTTGTTGTTGTAATGTATGTAGTGTATGTATGTATGTATGTATGTATGTAGAGTGGTACGATACGCACGTAGTAACGTACTGACGTATTACGTAGTATGTATGATGATATGTATGTATGTATGTATGTAATGTATGTATGTTGAGTAGTAATGTAGTGATGTATGTATGATGTATGTATGTATGTTTTGTATGTATGTAAGTATGTAATAGTATGTATGTATGTTATGATGTATGTATGTATGTATTGTATGTAGTTGTATGTATGTATGTATGTATGTATGTAAGTATGTATGTATGTATGATGCATGCAGCATGCTATGTATGTAAGTGTATGTATTAGTATGTATGTATGTATGTATGTATGATGCATGAAGATATGTATAGTAGTACGTAATGATGCTTTTTATTAATATTATGTATTGTATTTTTTATGTAAGTATGTATGTAATGTACCATGGCTTTTTAATCAATCCGTGTTATCGTTTTTGTATGATATTGTTTGTATTCGCACACTGTACTCGTATGAAATTTTATGCAAGATGTTCTGTGTGTGTTTCCCCCGCGGCCTCGGGTTTTTATCTTAGCGAAGGACGCTGGGTTTTTGGGGTGTGTGGGGTGTGTGCTGTGTGGTGTGTGTGTTGTGTGGTTGTTTTGTGTGGGGGGGGGGGGGTGTGTGTTGGTGTTGGTTTGTGGTGTAGGGGGTGTTATGGAGCCCGTCTTCTCCCCCCTGCTTGCTTGCCTGCCGCCCCCCCCCCCCCCCCCCCATTCTCCCCCCCCTCTCCTCTCTCTCTCTCTCTGGGGCCTCTCCCTCTCTCCTGCTTCCATCTTGATCTTCTCTGATATTGGTGGAGGTGTATTATGCCCGTCTCTCTGCCTGCCCGCCCGCCCGCCCGCCTGCCTGCCTGCTCGTCCCCCCCCCCCTCCTCCCCTCTCCTCCTCTCTCTTTTTTCTCTCCCCTTTTTCCCCCCTCGTTCTCTCCTCTCTCTCTCCTCCCTCCCCTCCTCTCTCTCTCCTCTCCTCTCCTCTCTCTCTGTGACCGATTGAGTGTGTATGTAACCGCCTCTGCCTCCTGCCTGTAACCCCCCCCCCCCCCCCCCCCCCCTCCCCCTCCTCCTTTTCCCCTTTTTCCTCTCTCTCTCTGTCTCTCTCCTGTCCTCTCCCTGTCTCTCTCTCTCTTCTCCTCTCACCCTTTTCTCCTCCTCTCTTCCTCTCTCTCTCTCTCCCTCTCCCTCCTCTCTCTCTCCTCTCTCCCTCTCTCTCTCTCTCTCTCTGTCTCAGAAAAAGGGAATCGGATTCCTCGATCGATGTCAAAAGCACGCTGCCCGCCGTGGCATTTCGCAAGCACGTTTGATGAAATGGGGAAGCTAGAGGGTTGCTCAAACGATTTATCTTTTTTTTTCATTTCCCCCTCCCTCCATCCCTCCACCCTCCATCCCCCTCCCTCCATCCACCTGCCCCCGCTTCGTCTGCTTTCAATGCTTGTTTAAATTTTAAAATATTGAATTTGCTTCCGAAATGAACGAATGGGGTGATAAAGCGAGTGAAGAGTGAAGTAAGTGAGGTTAATGTGTTTTGTGTGTGGGGGGGGGGGGGGGCGAGGGGCGGGGGAGCGGGGGGGGGGGGGGGGGGGTATGGGTATTGTGTGGTGTGTGGTGTGTTGTGTTGTGGCCCTTGCATGGGGTGGTGGTGTGTGTGTGTTTGGGTGGGGGGGGGTGTGTGTGTGGTGTGTTGTGTGTGTGTGTTTGGGGGGGGGGGGGAGGGGGCGGGAGTTTGTATGTGTTGGTGGTTTTGGGGGTTGCCCCCGGGGGGCGCGGGGTGAGGTGGTTTAGGGGGGGGGGTTGTGTTTGGGTGTTTTGTTGGGGGTGCGTGGGGGGGAGGTGTTGGTTTTGTGTGTGTGTGTGTGTAATTTTGTGTTGTGGGAGGGGGTTGTGTTGTGTGTGTGTGGTGTGGTTGTGTTGGTGGTGTGGTGGTGCTGTGTGTTGGGGTTGTGTTTTGGGGTGTTGCGTTCGTGGGCGTTGCGGGGAGGGGGTCTGCTTTGTGTTGAGGAGGGATGCCTGCGGGGAGCGAGCAATGGGGGGCGGTGTTTTAAAAGGTAACTAAACAGGGCCCGAAAAACCAAACTGAAGCCGGGCAGGGCTTTGGGGGGTGGTGCCCCCAAAAAGGAAAGGAAACCTAAATGGAAAGCCCAAAAAAAAACTTCAACAAAAACAAAAAAAAAAAAACACCAAAAAACAACCCCCCCCCCCCCCCCCAAAAAAAAACCCCAAAAAAAACAACCAAAAAAAAAAAAAAACCAAAAAAAACCCCCCCCAACCAAACCACCCCCCCCCCCCCCCCCCCCCCCCCCCCCCCCCCCCCCCCACAAAAAAAAAACAACAACCCCAAAGCAAAGAAGAAACAACACCAAAAAGCAGCATGATGTTTTCTCTTTTGCAGAGTCTGTTTCGACCTAACCCCCCCCCCCCCCACACCCCCGCCCCCACACCCCCACACACCCCACACACCCACCCTCACCCCGACCCTCCACTCCTCACCCTCAGCACAGGTTGCTGATTTCGTCTTCAAAGGTTTTGTTGTTGTTGTTGTTGTTGTTGTTGTTGTTGTTGTTGTTTTTTCCTGCAAGGCTTTGTGATCCAACATTGGTCTGCATCGTCTTTTTTTTTAATAAACTTTTTTAATTTTCGTTTTGCATTTACAAAGAATTACAGACAAAATGTTTCTTTAAAAAAGTAAATAAATAAATAAACTTAAAGAAAGTACAAGTACAATTCTTTTTCATAAACAAGTAATACCAACTGCTTTTCAAGTGCTTAATCAACCAAAACACACACACACACACATACAAACACACATACACACACGCGCGCGCGCGCGCGCTTTTCATGCTATCGTGAGAAAAACAGCTATCATAGCTATAGCTATCATGCTATCGTGAGAAAAACAATTTGTACGCCTCTGTCAATTCTGTAAATCTATACCATTGCACTCTTTCATTCATGAGGAAGATCACAATGTGCCAGTGTCAGTGTAATTACCTAGTTTATGACAGCATGGCCTTGGAGAGTAAAAACAATGCATGCACAATTCCATCTTTTCTGCTATCCCATGGCTGCTTTTCAGCAAAAGCACATGGCCAGACACATGTCTCACTTATATAAATATAATCTATCTAGTCAAGCAATGGTCTATAGTTACTCCATTCAAAAGTGAACTTACTCAGGTTATTTGCAATTGTTGCGTTATATTTTTCAATTTGAAACCTGTATTTCAACTGTTTAAGAAAAACTGTCCATACTGGTCAATGATTTTCAATTCTGCATCTGTAAATATACCATTTGGCAAGAAGGATAATGAAATCGAAAATAGCATCAGTTTTCATGCATTCATCCACTCCAAAAAGTACAATCTTACGTGAATTTTTCACATTCGATGCGTATTCACAATGGTCATTGATACTTTTTTCTAAATTTGTCCAAATAGTTCTTGCTTGGTTGCAGCCCCAAAAAGAATGTTCGATTGAATCTTTTGTGCTAGTGCACAGGGGACAACTTGTTGTATTTGTTACACCCATTGCGCACAGAACAACATTAGTAACGACAATTCTGTGCACAATTTTTATCTATAACCATTGTAATTTGATATCTTTAATCTTGTGCAATTTTTAAATACCATTTTCCAGTTGATTTCTTCATTAAGTCTCTGTGTTCATTTTTTACCGTCTGCATCGTCTTAGCAGATGCTGCTTTCCAACTCTCCTTGAT
>CM054166.1:32433031-32435531 GCA_028751875.1 Rapana venosa
GTCTTTACACATAAAGGGATATCAGACAAAATAAGTGTGTGTGTGTGTGTGTGTGTGTGTGTGTGTGTGTGTGTGTGTGTGTGTGTGTGTGTGTTGGTGTGTGTTGGTGTGTGTGTCCTTTAATCTAACGTCTTTACACATGAATTGATATGAGACAAAATAAGTGTGTGTGTGTGTGTGTGTGTGTGTGTGTGTGTGTGTGTGTGTGTGTGTGTGTGTGTGTGTGTGTGAGCACGCGCACGAGTGTGTGGTGTGTATGTGTGTATGTGCGTGTATGTGTTCATAAGTATAGTGTTCACTACTACTAGGAATATGTACATAGTTAATAATAATAATAATAATAATAACAACAACAACAACAACAACAACAACAACAATAATAATAATAATAATAATAATTCTTCTTCTTCAAGTGTCCGGTCTGGTCCTGCAGACATCGACGATCATGGCTCTCCATTCTTCCCTGTTCTCGGTCCCTCTCATGAGCTCATTGTTAGTGCCCTCTTTATTCGTTGCGAATTTGTTTAAGCTGTCTGTGAATTTTGTGCGTTGTCTTCCTCTGCTCTTGTTTCCACAGATTTTGCCACTCCATAACAGTTTTCTCTAGTCCGTCAGCCCTGATTATATGGCCGAAAAATTTGAGCTGTCTTTCTCTGATGGTGTTGAGAAGGGATCTCTTGTACCCAGCCATTTCCATTACTTCTGCATTAGTTTTTCTTTTTGTCCATGAGATTTTCATGATTCTCCGGATGAACCACATTTCCACTGCTTCTAGTCGCTGTTCTGTGTCTTTGGCTAGGTCCAGCACTCACATCCGTACAGAAGAATGGACCATACGTAGGCTCTCAAAACATGGATCTTTGTCTTGAGGCTTATCTTACTGTTGGTAAAAATGCATTTCATGTTGTTAAAAGTTGCCTTAGATTGACCGATTCTCTTCTTGATTTCTGTGTCACACTTGCCGTCCGGGTGATAGAAACAACCAAGGTATTTAAAGGTGTTTACTTGTCTGATTCTCTCTCCTTTACAGGCTATGTTGCATTGTGGTATAACAGCTTTTTTCGAGATCACCATGCATTCTGTCTTCTTTGCATTGAGCTGTAATCCTTTCTTTTCGCTTTCGTCTGTTACTGTTGTTAAAATCTTTTGCAGTTTTTCTTCAGAGTCGGCGATAAGGACTGTGTCATCTGCATATCTCAGGTTGTTGATGTTGTGGCCACCTACACTAATTCCCTCATGATTCTCAATATTTCGTAGAATTATTTCACTATATACATTAAATAAATCAGGCGAGAACACGCAGCCCTGCCTCACACCCCTGCAGATTGGTCTATATTGACTGATGTTATGTCGACTCTAATGGCTGCCTCCTGTTCCCAATATATGTTTCTGAGGACTCGAAGATCTTTCCCGTCGATGTATAGCCCTTTCAGAATATCAAACAAGTCGGAGTGTCGTACTTTGTCGAACGCTTTTGAGTAGTCAATGAAGCAGAGGTACAGGTCTTTCTGGACCTCGATGGATCTTTCCATGAGAGTTTTCAATGCGAAGATTGCATTTCTGGTGCCTTTGTCTGCCATGAATCCAAATTGCGTTTCTGATATTTCTGGGAGTATTTTATTTCTCATTCTCTTCATGAGTATTCGTAAAAGAACTTTGGTGAGGTGACTCATCAGGCTGATTGTACGATGTTGGTCACATTCAGCTGTACCCAGTTTCTTAGGGATCGCAATGTAGATGGACTTCTTCATATCTGTCGGAATCTCTCCTGTGTCATATATATTGTTTAGTAGTTTGTGGGAGATCCTTGGGCAAGATCGGGTACCCACTTAGCCTCCCAATCAGGGTTACGTGAAGTCATGGAAGGCAGGTGACGGATGATGTGTTGAGCAGCCGAATAGTTTTTGGGAACTGGTCAGCACTTCAATGTGTTAGGCAGATGATACTATATGAGTACAATGGCTAAGACAATCCGCTCAGTACGAGCACTGCTCCTATAGAAAGTAATTGCAGCCTACTATAGGTATACTTCTGCAAAGAATGTCATGGTAATCAAAAGAAACAGAATACAGATAACAGCGTGAAGGGGGCTTCCAGTTTATCTGGAAGTTCCTCGCTCGGTAGGGTGGATTATGTGCGACAGGTAACCCTCGATCGTCATCCAGCGACTGTCCGCATCAGAAAACCTCTCAGAATGGGTACATGGAACGTACGACTATGCTACAAAAAGGAAAATTGGAAAATCTCAAACAAGAAATGGAAAGAATGAACCTCAATATACTAGGACTTTCAGAAGTGAGATGGAAAGGAGCAGGCCATTCTTTACTCAGGAGGAGATCAACACCAAAAAGGAGTTGGCATGATTCTAGATCAAGAAACCTCAAAGACCATCAAAGGTTTCTGGACTGTAAATGACAGAGTCCTGATAGTAAAACTTAAGGGCACACCTTTCGACATTGGAATAGTACAAGTATATGCACCAACAGCTGATAAAGATGAC
>CM054166.1:32440531-32453031 GCA_028751875.1 Rapana venosa
ACACAGCTCTAGCTCTGTTCTGTGATTGGATAATGCATTTCTCCAGTAAAAAGACACAACTCTGCTCTGTGATTGGATAACACAGTTTTCATTCATTAATTCTTTTATTCATTTCTTCTTTTATTTCGAGGATAATGGAATAAGCAGTCATGTCCTTTTTTACATCCAGTCCCTGTGTGTATGCAGTTGCGTAAATTTTGCCATCCGTTCCCACCTGGCACACAATGGCCTACTCTTCCGAAAAGCGGGAACGGGTTTTAACGTGTGCGCAAGATGTTCTGCGTGCGTTCGCACACGGTACCTCGGTTTATAGTCTCAACCCAAAGACTTTTGGAGGAGAGTGGCGTCGGCACCGATGTTAACTCCAGAAGAAAAATCCTCTTGAACGGGAATCGAACTAGGGTCAGCAGAGCACGAATACATCCCGCTAACCACCAGGCTATTCCCTCCCCAGAGAAAGCGTGCTGTGAACACTGTTTGCAAAAGTCAGTGTCATCGCCAGTAACACGTAGAATGAAAAGCAAACAAACACACAGACCACCTACCCATTTCTTCTCTTCACTACCATGAGGTCTGCGGTTCAAATCCCTCTGAAGCCGAACTCTTTCCCTGTTTCATCAGACTTGGGATGGCGCGCTAGATGCCAGATTTTTTTTTTTTTTTTTTTTTTGGGGGGGGGGGGGGGGGGGGGGATCAGACGGTCAAACAAGATCCAGCGTGTAGCATTCCCTTTGCGCATGTAAAAAGCCCAGGGCAGCAAGAGAATAGTTCTTGACACAATTCTGTAGCTTAAGCCCCCGCCATCCCCTAACAAATATTAAAACAAGTTTGCACATAATTATACACAGCATAAACAAGCAAGTATGCAACCAAGAAAAAATCGAAAAGAATTACTAGCAAAAAAAAAATAAGAGAAAAACCACACAAATAAACAAATAACAAACCTGACCACTATGAGTAAATGCTATTTTGAAGGTACACTGACTTCGAAGCCAAACCAACACTCCTTGCTTAACCATGCACAGAAAATGACAGGAACTCTACACAGAAAGCAATCACTTCAGTTCGATAATAAAATAGCCAAATAAAGAGAGAGAGAGAGAAGAAAAGACAGAAGATGATTGAGGAAAGAGAGAGAGAAGAGTCAGTTTGAAACAGCGACAGTAGGATACACTAATAAAGAGAAACCAAACTAAAGTCCATGAAAGAACAAGGGAATAACTTGAAGAGAGAGAGAGGAGCCAAGAGAGCAGACCCCCCCGAGAAAGAAGATGAGAGAGAAACTACTGATCTTGTACCAATCCGACCTAACCTGGGATAAAATCCTACAACCCAAAAACAACAAAACTAGGAAATTTGAGAAGACAAAAGTTACGCCAGGAAAAACTATCAACTCGCGACAAAATGAATCAAGAAAACACAGAGAAGAAAGGATTTTTTATTCTTCAAAAGCGATTAAGTTTCTCTGTGACATGGAAAGCACGAACCCATCAGAAATGTTTACCAGATTGATGGCCAGGAGAAGCAAACAGATCTGCAGCACTATCTTGGATCTACGGTCAGGGCAAGAACAAGACTGTTATGTCTGGAACATCCTCACTGCCTACATCTTGACTGGCAGACCAGTAGAAAAAAGATAGCTGACAGTTTGGGTTTATTAAGAACATTGTAAGTGTCCTTAAATGGTTGTCTTAGATTTTAAGCCTTGTTCGACTCCGCGAACCTGGCCTGAACGTAACTAGAAATTATCTTCAAACTGCCTAGCACAGTTTTAATAGCAACACACATGAAAACACGACCCAGAATATTGGCACAAAGCGAGTACACAGCTGTCAGTGTCCCCCACTTTCAGCTCCTCTCAGCTGCTATCTATTTCAAAAGGAAGGTGCCAGGATGGTTAAGACGTTTGCCTGCCAACAAGTAAACCGTGAGGTTCTGGGTTCGATTCCCAGCCTCGCCCTTTCTTCCCAGTTTGACCCCCAAAAAATCGAACTGAATGTGAAAGTCCTTCGGATGAGACTATAAACCGAGGCCCGTGTGCGAACGCATGCAGAACATCTTGCGCACACGTTAAATCCTCTTCCGCTGTTCGTAAGAGTAGGCCATTGTGTGTCGGTGGGAACAGATGACATACACACGCATACAAAAAAAAGTCATCTGAGCGCTTTGATTTGTTGCTTTACAAGATTCAGCCCTATATACATTCCATACATTATTATTATTATTATTATTATTATTATTATTATTATTATTATTATTATTATTATAATAATTATTATTTCATCCCAGCTAAATGATAGCAGGAACTGACCACACTTGGATTTTGTAAAAGGAAGGGGAACACTAATTTTAGCACTGGGCCCTGGACCCTTGACTGAGTTCTGCCGGATTTGGGCGCTGTGTGTTCTCGCCTGATTTATTTAATGTATATAGTGAAATAATTCTACGAAATATTGAGAATCATGAGGGAATTAATGTAGGATGGCCAAACATCAACAACCTGAGATATGCAGATGAGCACAGTCCTTACGAACCGACTCATAATAAACTGCAAAAGTTTTTAACTAAATAACAGACGAAACCGAAAAGAAAGGATTACAGCTCAATGCAAAGAAGCAGAATGATGGTTGATCTCGAAATAAATGTTATACCACAATGCAATTTACCTGTAAAGGAAGGAATCAACAAGTAAACACCTTTAATACCTTTTGACTATCAACCCCGGAAGGCAAGTGTGACCAGAAATCAAGAAGAGAATCGGTCCAATCTAAGGCAACTTTTAACAACATGAAATGCAGTTGTTACCAACGAGTAAGATAGCCTCAAGACAAAGATCCATATTTTGAGAGCCTACGTTATGGCCATTCTTCTGTACCGATAGTGAGTGCTGACCCTAGCCAAGGACACAGAACAACGACTAGAAGCAGTGGAAATGTGGTTCATCCGGAGAATCATGAAAATTTCATGGACAAAAAGAAAAACTAATGCAGAAGTAATGGAAATGGCTGGGTACAAGAGATCCCTTCTCAACACCATCAGAGAAAGACAGCTCAAATTTTTCGGCCATATAATCAGGGCTGATGGACTAGAGAAACTGTTAGGGAGTGGCAAAATATGTGGAAACAAGAGCAGAGGAAGACAAATTCACAGACAGCCTAAACAAATTCGCAACGAATACAGAGGGCACCAACAGTGAGCTCATGAGAGGGACTGAGAACAGGGAAGAATGGAGAGCCATGATCGTCGATGTCTGCAGGACCAGACCGGACACTTGAAGAAGAAGAAGAAGAAGAGTACTCCCTAACTTTCCTGGGAAAATCTGTTGTTGTTGTTGTTGTTGTTGTTGTTGTTTTACGCAATTTGCACCCTCACAAAGACAACAGAAATTGTCAAGATTTGGAATCATTTGTCTTGTGGTTTGCATGCAGTCTGTGCATTGTTTAAAAAAAAAAATTAAAAACATTTTATACCACTTTCAGTCACGTCAGATTTCTCTGCGTGGAAATTCGGGCAGCCCTCCCCGGGGAGAGCGCGTCGCCACAGAGCAGCGCCACCCAGTTTTTTTTGTTTGGTCTTTTTCCTGTCTGCAACTGTATTTGTTTCCCTATCGGAGTGGCTTTTTTATTTTTACAGAATTTTGCCAGGGACAACTCTCTTGTTGCCGTGGGTTCTTTTACGAGCGCTAAATAATTTTGTGTAACACACGGGACCTCGGTTTATCGTCTCATCCAAAAGAGTAGCGCCCAGACCACCACTCATGGTCTAATGGTTGGGGGGGGCGGTGGGGGGTGGGGGGAATTTCGGGTCCAAACGGGATTCGAACCACCGCACACTTGTGACCCGGACTTTTCGCTTTGCAGCCCATCAGATGAGGGGAAGCAGAAGGTCTGAAAGAGAAGGTCAGTTTTCACAAAATATTTCCAGGGGGCGGGGTTCTTAATTCCATTGAGCCTGTCCACTTAAGGACATACAACCACTTTAGGACACAGCAGACGCTGTCCTATTCCACTCCCCTACTCCTGTTATATGTTGTCCCCTTTATCTTCGGTGACTTTCCATCACAACTCCTTGTTTTCTTTTCTCAGCCGGCCTGTCCGCCTGTCTGTCCTCTATCTCTGTCTGTCTGTCTGACTCTTTCTATCTGTTTCCCTCTCTCTGTCTCCCTTTAGGTTTGTCTGTCTGTGTGTCTGTGTGTCTGTCTGTCTCTCTCTTCTCTCTCTCTCTCTCTCCTCTCTCTCTCCTCTCTCTCTCTCTCTCTCTCTCTCCCTCGCTCACTCTCTCTCTGTCTCTCTCCTCTCTCTCTGTCCCTCCCCTCTCCCCCCCGTACCTCAAATGCACTCATCTTCTTTCTAGCACACTGTGTTCCAGTTTACAAATCGAAGACTTTCCTCGCCTTTTTTTTTCTATGGCTACACTTCACGTTTACCTTCCAGGTCATGCAGGATATAATTATCTTCTATAGAATGCTAGTCGGAAATAGTTCTGCTGATTTTCACAGACTGGTTTGTTAAAAAAAATAAAAATTAAAAAATACAATTATGGAAAAACACACCACACGGTGTACTTGTTTTGGGGATTGAGGACATAGAGCAATACCAAATAGTCACGAGAAAGTTGCAAATGATCATCAAATGAGGACTGCTTGTGTTCCTACAGTGGTGACCACTACAAGCCATATATTGCTGTAAGGAAGTTAGCAGACGACAAGAGGACTGAAAGGGTAGAGTATTTGCTGAAAAAGAAAAAGAAAAAAGAAAGATTTCAAACCTACTAAATTCCTGCAAAGTCACATGAGCTTGGAGTCTGAGGCTAGTCCAGTGTTCTTCTTCTTCTTCTACTTCTTCTTCTTCTTCTTCTTCTTCTTCTTCTTCTTCTTCTTCTCTCTACTTCTTCTTCTTCTTCTACTTCTTCTACTTCTTCTTCTCTTCTACTTCTTCTTCTTCTACTACTTCTCACCCAGAAAAATTATTCCCGTGGATGCTTTAGTAGGTGTGATATGAATGCAAACGTGATATAGGAAAACATCAGAAAAAATGGCAAAAAATAATGCTGGTGTGTAGCCTGTTTTGATCTCCCCCCCCCCCCCCCCCCCCTCCCTGCCCTTCACATCAAGCCTCCCCACCCCACCCATTCCCCATCCCCCGCCTTCCACAATCTTTGCACAAAGGTTTTTGACCTTAAACATCAGCTGATCTTGCTTCCAAGCCTAGTTCTCTTCCCACCCATCATGGTATTTACACCTTCTGCTTTTGCTCTCTAAAGATCAGGAAGTCAGCATCAGACTGTATCTGACAATCTCTTGGAGAGAGGAAGGGATGAAGCTGTCTCGGGACATTTCCCCTTACTCAGCGACAGTGGATGATAGACTTCATGGAAGAAAAAGAAGAATGGCAAAACTCAATCTCTAACTCAGCGACAGTGGATGATAAAGTTCATGGAAGTCACAGAAGAATGGCAAAACTCAATCTCTTACTCAGCGACAGTGGATGATAGACTTCATGGAAGTCACAGAAGAATGGCAAAACTCAATCTCTTACTCAGCGACAGTGGATGATAGACTTCATGGAAGAAAAAGAAGAATGGCAAAACTCAATCTCTAACTCAGCGACAGTGGATGATAAACTTCATGGAAGAAAAAGAAGAATGACAAAACTCAAACAAGACAGGTAATGTCTTCTTTGAGTTTGCTGAAGATCACTTCTCATTCGAATCTCTGTCTTCTTGTTCTTTTTCTTGTTCTAGTTCTTCTTCTTCTTCTTCTTTTTCTCCATCATCATCAAAAGCCCAGAGAGCAACTACTGTTGTCTGTCATATGAGCAAAAATGTATTACGCGCGCACGCACGCAACCACCCACACCCACCCACACACCCACACCCACACCCACACACACAAACACACACACACACACACACACATATCGAGATAGCAATAGCAATATCAAGAGCGACAAAGCAAAAGTGTAACATCATTACAATGTCAGAAAGTCTCAGGACATATTAGCACCAGCAAGGTTAAGCAGCAACGAGCGTGGTTACCAGTTGGATGAGTGACCGTTTGCGCGCCTTAGCTTCAGTACAGTCCCCCAGTTCACACAGCTGTAAATGGGTACCTGCCTCTTTAGGGTCAGGGAAGGTAAAGCAGCGAGGGAGAGGAGATGGGCGCCGCCCTCAATATGCTGGCCCTAGAGAAGTGAGGTCTCTGACGCCTGGCTCCCCTACGACCTTATAGGTTATGGGAACACCTTTACCTTTACTTACCAGCAACATCCCTATATTTGATTAATATGAAAAGTTGACATGAAAACGGAAAGCGCAGTAGAATGTTTGGATCAAATCGTTCATCACCCTTTTACCTCCCCACACCACACATTCGCTTCATTCATTGCTTTGAATTAAAGACACCATTCCCGTCAAAGTATGTGCGGCTATTCTTTTTCCTGTAAAAAACAAACAAACACCACACCATCTGCTCGTAGATTGTTCCTACCCCTCCTCTTCCTGTCACGTCATCTTTTCAAGCAGACACGAACATTCTTGTTTCTCTTTTCCTACTTTCGTTTCATCTACACGAACACTTCGGATCTCATTCAGAAACCCCTCCCCCCTTCCTCCCCCCCCCCCACCCATCTCCCCCTAGCCTCCCCCCTTCCCTCTCCCACCCCCACCCCCCCATCCTCATCATCACCACCACCCTCCACCCCTAACCTTTTTCTTCCCCTTCTGCAACGAAGCAATCAGCCAGACGTTCACACTGTCAATGTATATCATCAGTTTTCTTCACATCCACCCTTTACTTCTTCTACCCTCTTCTCAATCCTACCCCCCTCCTCCCCTCCCACCACCACCCCCTCAACTCTTTCCTTAACAAGTTTTCCTTTCTGGGAGGAAAAAAAAAACCCAAAGCAAAACAATCAGACAGTGCTCCGTCAATCTATATCATCAACGTTTGTGTGTGTGTGTGTGGTTTTGTTTTGGGGTTGGTTTGTTGTTTTTTTAACATCCCCTCCTCTCCTCCCTTCTTCCGTTCCCCCTCCATCACCCCCCCCCCCCCCCCTCCACCTTTTGGTTCACCCTCCTACTCATTCCCTAACCATTTTTCATTCATGGAGAGACCCACACACACACACACACAAAAAGCCAGAACAAAACAATCAGAGAGCGCCCTGTCAATCTATATCATCAGTGTTCTTCGCATACAGCCCTCTCCATCCATACCAGACCTTGTCCTCTCTCTGTCTCTCTGTCTCTCTCTGTCTGTCTGTCTCTGTCTCTCTCTGTCTCTCTGTCTCTCTCTCTCTCTGTCTCTCTTTCTCTCTCTCTCTCTGTCTCTGTATCTGTCTCTCTCTGTCTCTCTCTCTCTCTCTCTCTCTCTCTATATATATATAATATATATATATATACCTTTACTTGCATTCATTCTAGTTATTATTCCTTCACTCACAGATCCTATCTGTGCTTCTGGCACCCCGGCTTTCCACAAGTCTCTCATTGCTCTGAGAACAGGGTACGGTGCAGTGGGTGGCGTTGGGTGGGTGGGTGGGGTTGGGGGGTTGGGGTGGGGATGGGGGGGAGGGAGAGATGACAGACAGAGATCAAGGAAGGAAATAGGACTCTGCAAATGTTCGCTTTTGTTTATGAGTGATGACACGGCCAGAGAGAGAGAGAGAGAGAGAGAGAGAGGAGAGAGAGAGAGAGAGAGAGAGAGAGAGAGAGAGAGAGGAGAGAGAGAGAGAGAGAAGACAGACAGACAGACAGAGACAGAGCGAGAGAGACAGAGAGGGGAAGAGACAGACAGAGACAGAGATACAGAGATACAGAGAGATCCAGACAGGCAGACAAACTGACAGACACAGACAGACAGACAGGCAGCCAGACAGACAGAAAGATGGAGAGAGAGACAGAGAGAGAGACAGGGGAGAGAGAGAGAGAGAGAGAGATCCAGACAGACAGACAGACAACAAACTGACAGAGATACAGACAAACAGAAAGACAGACAGGGATCCAGACAGACAGACAGAGACAGAAAGATGGAGAGACAGAGAGAGATTCAGACAGACAGATAAACTGACAGAGATACAGACGGACAGACAGATAAACTGACAGAGATACAGACGGACAGAGAGAGAGAGAGAGAGAGAGAGAGAGAGAGAGAGAGAGAGAGAGAGAGAGAGAGAGAGAGAGAGAGAGAGAGAGAGAGAGATGTACAGTTAGACAAAGACAGAAAACAGACAAACAGATAGAGAGCGACAGACTGACAGAGACAGAGAGACAGAGAGAGGGAGACATAGAGACATAGAGAGAGAGAGCTAGAGAGATCCAGACAGACAGACAGACAGACGGACAGATACATACATACAGACAGACACTGAGACAGAGAGGCAGGCAGGCAGGCAGGCAGACAGACAGACAGAGCGGGAGGGAGAGAGAGGGGGGGGGAGAGACAGAGAGAGAGATCCAGACAGACAGACAGACAGAGATACATACATACATACAGAGACGGACAGAGAGGAAGAGAAAGAGAGACAGACATACAGAGAGGAAGAGAAAGAGAGACAGACACTTACAGAGAGGAAGAGAGAGAGAGAGGGAGACGGAGACAGAGAGAGAGAGACGGAGACAGGGAGAGAGAAAAGAACAGAGAAAGAGAGATGTATAGACAGCCAGCCAGCCAGCCAGCCAGCCAGCCAGCCAGCCAGACAGACAGAAAGGAAGACAGAGTGGAAGACAAGGTTTAGCTTGTTGAGAGACAAGCTGACAGCAGCTGTACAGTACATACCTTTTTTTTTAAAAAAACTTCTCCCCCCCCCCCTCAGCAACCCCCACCCCACCCCACCCCCAACCCCCTACCCCCTCATAACCCCAACCTCCACCCTTCCTCCTCACTCCTCCAAATAAGACACAGAAGAAGAAGAAGAAGAAGAAGAAGAAGAAGAAGTAGTAGTAGTAGTAGTAGTAGCAGTAGTAGTAGTAGTAGTAGTAGTAGTAGTAGTAGTAGTAGCAGCAGCAGCAGTAGTAGTAGTAGTAACTACGATAACGTAACGATAGCATATGGAATCTATATAGCACTATATCTTCTTTTTTTTTAAAGTATCAAAGCGCATATACATATCATAGTTACCATTCCATACACTACCATACACTACACTGCACTACACTACACTACACCACATTACACTACACTACACTGCACTACACTACACTACACTACAACCCAACAGAACACACACACACAACCAACACACACTCCACTCACAAACACACACACACACACACACACACTCACACACACACACACGCGCACACACACACACACACACAAACCCACACACACACACACACACAAACACACACACACAAACACACACACACACTCACACACTCACACACTCACACACACACACACAAACACACACAACACAAACACACACACTCACACACACAACACACACAACACACAACAAACACACACACACTACAACACACACTCACACACACAACAAACACACACAACACACAAACACACCCCACACCACACACACAACACACACACCACTCACACAACACACACACACTCACACACACACAACAACACACAACACACAACAAACACACACACACACACTACAACACACACTCACACACACAACAAACACACCACACACACACACACACACACACACCACACACCCCCACACACACACACACAACACACAACAAACACACACACACACTACAAACACACACTCACACACACAACAAACACACACACACACCACAACACACACAACACACACACAACACACACACACACACCACACACACACACTCACTCACTCACACACAACACAACACACACACACACAACACACACACACACACACACACACACACACACACACACACCCCACACACACGCACACACACACACACACACACACACACACACCACACACACACACACACACACACACAAACACACACACACAACAGCACAACACCAACACACACTCACTCACACACACTCCCACAACACACACACAACACACACACACTCACACACACAAACACACAGCACATGTTTTCACACCTAGCTCCCCTAACCCTTCACACCAAATGAATCCTCCCCCCCCCCCCCCCCCCCCCCCCCCAACCCACCCCCACTTCCCCCTCTCCCCACCCCCCAACCCTGCAGACGATTAATTCTCAAGGCAAAGAGTTTTCAAAGGATAGGGTGATGACATCATGGAAGACGTTTATTTCATCACACTGCACTTCCTTCCGGTTCCCTTTTCCTGCTTCTCCCACGTTTCCGGTCTGCGCTTTTGCATTCCTTCCAAAGCTGCAGACAAGGCAGCAAAGCTTAGTGGCTGATTGATGTTTGATTTCCTTTGTCTTTCGTGTTTGTCTCCTTTCTTCTTCTTCTTTGCATTCTTCTTCTTCTTCTTCTTGGCATTCTTCTTCTTGGCATTCTTCTTCTTCTTCTTCTTCTTCTTCTTCTTCTTCTTCTTCTTCTTCTTCTCCTTCTTCTTCTTCTTCTTCTTCTTCTTCTTCTTGTTCTTCTTGTTCTTGTTCTTGTTCTTCTTCTTCTTCTTCTTTTCTTCTTCTTCTTCTTCTTCTTCTTCTTCTTCTTCTTCTTCTTCTTCTTTTCTTTTTCTTCTTTTTCTTTGCATTCTTCTTGTTCTTGTTCTTGTTCTTCTTGTTCTTGTTCTTGTTCTTGTTCTTGTTCTTGTTGTTGTTCTTCTTCTTTCTTCTTCTTTTTCTTCTTCTCCTTCTTCTTGATGTTGTTGTTGTTGTTGTTGTTCTTCTTCTTCTTCTTCTTCTTCTTCTTCTTCTTCTTCTTCTTCTTCTTCTTCTTCTTCTTCTTCTTCTTCTTCTTCTTCTTCTTCTTCTTCTTCTTCTTCTTCTTCGCATTCTTCTTCGCATTCTTCTTTGCATCTTCGTTGCATCCCTCTTCTTCTTCTTCTTCTTCTTCTTCTTCTTCTCCTTCTTCTTCTTCTTCTTCTTCTTCTTCTTCTTCTTCTTCTTCTTCTTTCTTCTTCTTCTTCTCCTTCTTCTTCTTCTTCTTCTTCTTCTTCTTCTTCTTCTTCTTCTTCTTCTTCTTCTTCTTTAGGGTTAGGGAAGGTAAAGCAGCGAGGGAGAGGAGATGGGCACCGTCCTCAATATGCTGGCCCCTAGAGAAGTGAGGTCTTTGATGGCTCGCTCCCCTACGACTACATAGGTTATGGAAACACCTTTACCTTTTCACCTTTATCTTACCTTACACTACACAACACTACACTACACTACGCTACTACACTACACTACACTACACTACACTACACTACACTACACCGCACCGCACCGCACCGCACCGCATTACACCACACTACAACACACTACACCACACTACAACACACTACAACACACTACACTATTATACTACACTACACAGCACCGCACCGCACCACACCACACCACACTACACCACACTAAACCACGCTAAACCACACTAGACTACACTACAATATAACACAACACTATATAACACAGCACAATGCAGCACATACAATACAATACAATAAACTACAATGCAACATGGCACAATGCAATGCACTACAAAGCCTTACAACGATGCAATACAAAATGGAAACCAAAGTCCACTGAATTCATTCATGCACAACACATGGTCCCACAAATGACTCCTTTTATTGTAAAAAAAAACAAGTATGTCATAAAGAATTATGACTGAACCCAAATTACACACACACACACAACACACACACACACACACACACACACACACACACACACACACACACACACACAACACACACACACACACACACACACACACACACACACACACACACTCGTCATAATGATGTAGTTAGATATTATTGATGAAGTTGTTTCTTGTTCCTAGATAGATGGCTTGATGAAAAAAATCAAATGCATTGATTATTCAATGTACCATCTGGAGATTTTTTTAAAAATCGCACACACATACGCGCGTGCGCGCGTACGCGCAGAACATACTACGCGCACGTTAAAACCTCTTCCGCTTTTAGGAAGAGTAGGCCGTTGTGTGTCAGTCGGAACGGATGACAAAATAATTATACAAAATTGCATACACGCAGGGACTGGGTGTTTTAAAAGAATCAGTGCTTCTTCGATTATCCTTGAAAAAAAAATAATAAAAAGAATAACACACACAACACAACACAACACACAACCAACACACACACACACACACACACACACCAACACCACCACAACACAACACACACACACACACCACAACACAACACACACACACACACACACACAAACACAGTACAACACAACACAACACACACACACACACAAACACAACGCAACACAACCCCACCACACACACCACACACACCACAACACACACACACACCACCACCACAACACAACACAACCACACACACAACACACAGCACACACACACACACACACACACACACACACACACACACACACACACACACACACAC
>CM054166.1:32465531-32468031 GCA_028751875.1 Rapana venosa
GTTCCCCCAGAAAGACTTATAACATAACAACTCTCTCCCACGCCCAAGTCGGATGTGCTGGCTGGGCCTGATTTGTCAGGCGCATAAAGGCAGCGCAACGCATTTTCGCTCATGTGACAGACAACAGCAGTTGTTGTCTGAGCGTTCGACGACGACGACGACGACGACGACGAAGAAGAAGAAGAAGAAGAAGAAGAAGAAGAAGAATTCTCCAAACGCGACCAGCCGAGATTCGAACCAGCAACTTCATGACCCCAGAAGGATGGAACTGGAAGTCAAAATACTCCAACCACTCCGGCATACACCACCTGTTTAGTAACCTACCAGTACAGAGTGGGGGGGAGGGGGGGGGTTAGAGAGTGGGGGAGGGAGGGGGGGGGCAGTAAAAGACAGGCTCCATGACATCACCACAGATCAAAGCCATTGGTAGTCAGTCAGCCCCTATACTACCTACTACACACTAACACAGCCGGCCATTCATTGCCCCCCCCCTCCCTACCCACCTACCCCCTCCCTCCCCCTTCCTAAAAAAAAGAATGTTTATAACGAGAACAAAGTGGTCACATGCAGTGCCAGTTTACTACAGACAGATAGATAGATAGATAGACAGACAGACAGACTCACATACACACATACACACGCACGCACGCACGCACAGTCACGCACGCACGCACCCACTCACTTGCACACACACACACACACACACACACACACACACACACACACACACACACACACACACACACACACACACACAGGCAGCCAGGCAGACCGACAGACAGGTAGACAGGTAGACAGGCAGACAGCAGGCGGACGGGCAAACAGACAGACAGACAGACCGACCGACAGGCATACAGGCAGGCATACATACATATATGTACACATACAGACAGGCAAGCAGATAGGCGTGCAGCCAAACAGGAAAAACAGACACACACACACACACACACACAAGGCAGACAGACAGGCAGACATGCAGGCAGGCAGGCAGACAGACAGGCAGACAGTACAGACAGTACAGACAGGCACAGACAGACAGGCAGGCAGTACAGACAGGCAGTACAGACAGACAGACAGGCAGGCAATACAGACAGGCAGTACAGACAGACAGACAGACAGGCAGACAGACAGACAGACAGGCAGACAGACAGTACAGACAGGCAGACAGGCAGGCAGGCAGGCAGACAGGCAGACAGGCAGGCAGGCAGGCAAACAAACAGGTAGACAAATTTTTGTTTTTTTCCCCCAAAGAGCAGCAAGGGGAGGGAGGAAGAGGGGCCGTTATAGCCTATTAGCATCAGCATCAGCAGGCCAAAGTGACGAGACAGGCGGAGTGAGCACTTGCACCCCACATCAAGTCCCCACAACAGTCCTTCGGATGAGACTATAAACCAAGGCCCCGTGTGCGAACGCATGCAGAACATCTTGCGCACACGTTAAATCCTGTTCCGCTTTTCGAAAGAGTAGGCCATGGTGTGCCGGTGGGAACAGATGACAACATTGACAAAACCGCATACACACGGGGACTAGATGTAAAAAAAAAAAAAAAAGCACATGAGTGCTTATTCCATTTTCCTCGGTATATTTTAAAAAAACAAAAAAAAAGTCATCTGAGCGCTTTGATATGTTGCTTTACAAGATTCAGCGCTATATAAATTCCATACATTATTATTATTATTATTATTATTATTATTATTATTATTATTATTATTATTATTATCATCATCATCATCCTCATCATCATCATCATCACAGAGCAGACCCACCTTCCATTCTTGCCGTCTCCAGGGTCACCAGGAGCTGCTATTGTATTGGTCTGCCTAATCCTGCACTGTGGGCTCTGACACCCCTCCCTACCACCACCACCCTCTCCACCATCACCTCCCCCCCTCCTTCCTCCAACGTTCCGTTGTGTGTGTGTGTGTGTGTGTGTGTGTGTGTGTGTGTGTGTGTGTGTGTGTGTGTGTGTGTGTGTGTGAAGGTCAAAGTCAAAGTCAAACTTTTATTTTCAGATGGTACATTGAATAAGCAGTGCATTTGCTTTTTTTCATCAAGCCATCTATCTAAAGAAAAAAAAAAGCGAGAAAAAAAGATAATGTATATGCAGACATAGAATAAAAAAAACCTAATCGATGGTAAACTATACAAATCAAACAAGAAAAACAATAACATATGCATATGTGGAATTAAAAGCAAAACAAAAAAACTACAGAAAAATATTAAACCATACAATTCAAATAATTCAAAAATCTTGAAAAAATATCCGTCATAACATAAACAAACAAGCAACAAAGAAAAACCAAACCAAAACAAACAAAGAAGACAAAACAGAATAAAAATTTAAAAAACCACACCAACTGCTTCCCTACCCCTACCCCCCCTCACACACACATACAAACCTGTGTGTGTGTGTGTGTGTGTGTGTGTGTGTGTGTGTGTGTGTGTGTGTGTGTGTGTGTACCCTCATCCCACCATGTCCCTCACTCTCCCCGCAAACATT
>CM054166.1:32473031-32478031 GCA_028751875.1 Rapana venosa
TTCTTTTATATCGAGGATAATGGAATAAGCACTCATGTGCTTTTTTACATCCAGCCCCCGTCTGTATGCGATTTAACTCTGTCATCCGTTCCCACCGGCACACAATGGCCTACTCTTACGAAAAGCGGAACAGGATTTAACGTGTGCGCAAGATGTTCTGCGTGCGTTCGCACACGGGACCTCGGTTTATAGTCTCATCCGAAGGACTTTTGGGGAGAGTGGAGTCTGCACTGATGTTAACTCCAGAGGAAAATTTCCCCTTGAACGGGAATCGAACCCGGGTAGTAAGATTGCGAGCGCAATGTTCTAACCACTAGACTATCCCGTCCCCGGTGGTGTGTGTGTGTGTGTGTGTGTGTGTGTGGTGTGTGTGTGTTGTGTGTGTTGTGTGGTGTTGGTTGTGTGTGGTGAGAGAGAGAGAGAGAGAGAGAGTGTGTGTGTGTTGTGTGTGTGTGTGTGTGTGTGTGTGTGTGTGTGTGTGTGTGTGTGTGTGTGTGTGTGTGTGTGTGTGTGTGTGTGTGTGTGTGTGAGTGTGTGTGTGTGCAAAGTCTGTGTCAAGTCGATTTTTTAATTTTTTATTTCCAGATGGCATATTGAATAATCAATGTGTGTGTGTGGTGTGTGTGTGTGTGTGTGAGTGCGTGCGCGTGCGTGTCTGTGTGTTTGTGTGTGTGTGTGCGTGCGTGCGCGTGCGCGTGCGCGCGTCTGTCTGTCTGTCTGCCTGTCTGTCTGTCTGTCTGCTTGTTTAGCCTTCCAAGGAAGGAGGGAGGGAAGGAAGGTGGCAGGATGGTTAAGACGTTCGCCTGCCAACAAGTAAACCGTGAGGTTCTGGGTTCGATTCCCAACGTCGCCCTTTCTTCCCAGTTTGACCAAAAAAATCGAACTGAATGTCAAAGTCCTTCGGATGAGACTATAAACCGAGGCCCCGTGTGCGAACGCACGCACGCAGAACATCTTGCGCACACGTTAAATCCTGCTCCGCTTTTCGAAAGAGTGGACCATCGTGTGCCGGTGGGAACAGATGACAAAATTTATAAAACCGCATACACACGACGTCTGGATGTAAAAAAAAAAAGCACATAAGTGCTTATTCCATTATCCTCGATATAAAAGAATAAATAAAAATAAAATAAATGTCTCTGCGCCCGCGTAGGGTTTGTGTACAGTAATAGAAGAGACCCACAGTCAATCGCAAGAACAGCATTGCACTGGACCCCAGAAGGAAGAAGAAAGAAAGGAAGACCAAAAGCAAGGTGGAGGAGGAATGTAGAAAAGGATGAATGAAAAGGATGCGGATCTTGGGGACCAGGTGATAGGTTGGCCAGAATAGGAAGGAGGGAAGCGCAGGTTGCTGGAAACCGCGGGGAAGGAAGAAGGAAGAAAAGGAGGAGGATTAAGTAAGGGAAAATGAATGGACATGGACTTGGGGAAAATGGAACGGTGAGAAAGGAGGGTAGGGGAGAAAAAACCCGGCGGGGAAGAAGCGGAAGGAGGATAAGGGAAAAGAATGAAGGAAGAGGAAAGGAAGAAGGAAGGAAGGGGGGAAAGGAAAGGAAAGGGGGGAAAGGGAAAGGAGGGATGAAGGAAGGAAGGAGGGAAGAAGGGAAGGAAGGAAAGGGAAGAGAAGGAAGAGGGAAGGGAAAAAGGAGGAAGGAGGAAGGAAGGAGGGAAAAAGGAAAGGGAAGGAGGGAAGAAGGAAGAGGAAGAAGAAAGGAAGGAAGAGGGAAGGAAGAAATGAAGGAAAAAAGAGGGAAGAAGGGAAAAAAAGGGAAAGGGAAAAAAGGATGGAAGGAAGGAAATGAAGGAGGGAAATGAAGGAAGGAAGGAGGGAAGGAGGGAAGAAGGAAGGAGGGAAGGAAGGAAGGAAGGGGGGGGGGGGAGGAAGGAGGGAGGAAAGGGAAGGAAGGAAGGAGGGAAGGAGGAAGGAAGTAGTTCATGTTTTGGGTAGTTTAGTTAGCGTGGAGGAGGGGGAGGGGGGGGAAGGGGGGGGGGGGTGGGAGAGGGGGGGGGGCGAGAAAGGGGGAGAGAAGGGGGATAGAAGAGGGAAGAAGTTCACTAAGAGAGAGAAGCCAGACATACAGAGAGAGACAGACAGACAGAGACAGCGGCATGAGAGGTGAGGGGGGTGGGGGAGAAAAAGAGACAGAGAGCTAGAAGAAGGGGGGGGGGAAGAAAGGTGAGAACCAGAGGAGAGAGGAGAGAGAGAGAGTAGAGGAGAGGGGGAGAGGGGGAGAGGAGACGACAGACAAAAGACAGACAGACAGACAGACAGCAAACGAGTAGACAGACCAAGACAGAGTGACGAGAGAGAGAGAGGAGAGAGGAGAGAGTGAGAAGGGAGAGAGAGAGGGGAGAGAGAGAGAAGAGAGAGGAGAGAGAGAGAATGGGGAGGCTAGCAGTTAGAATTTAAAACTTACACATCATAACATCACATCAATCAGCACAAAAATATAATAATTTAAAAAAAAATTCTAGTACACTACGTAGTGCTACGCGGCATCACAAATCCACAGGACTATATATCACATTACACTGCAACACGCATTTAGCGCACGTGAAAGAACCCACGACAACCAGAGAGTTGTCCCTGGCAGATTTTTGTAGGAAAAAAAATCCACTCTAATAGGGAAGCACATACATAATTATCCAAACAAGGAAAGGGGAAAAAAATCATGTGGGTGGCGCTACCCTTGTGGCGACACGCTTTCCCCGGGGAGAGCAGCCCGAATTTCACGCAGAGAAATCTGCTGTGACGTTAAGTGTTATACAATACAATACAATACAATCATTCAAATACATAACCAGGCAGATGGGAAAGGAAATAAAATTATGTGTGGCGCTGCTCTTGTGGCGACACGCTTTTCCTGGAGAGAGCAGCCCGAATTTCACCCAGAAAATTGTATCTGCTGTGACCTAAAGTGGTATACAATACAATACAATTCAATACAATACAATACAATTCAATACAATACAATACAATACAATGCAATGCAATACAATACAATTCAATACAATTCAATACAATACAGTCATACAAGTACACATGCTGACGGGAAATTAGAAATAAGTATTATGTGAGGCGCTGCTCTTGTGGCGACGCGCTCTCCCATGGAGAGCAGCCCGAATTTCACGCAGACAATTTTATCTACTGTGACCTAACGTGGTATGCAGCACAGTACAACACAATACAATACGATACAACACCATACAACACAATACAATGCAATACAACACCATACAACACAATACAATACAACACCATACTACACAGTACAATACAATACACCATACAACACAATACAGTGCAATACAACACATACAACACAATACAACACAACACCATACAATACAATACAACACCATACAACGCAATACAATACAGCACAACACAACACAATATAACAGCACAGCACAGCAAAACCCCAACACAACACAACACCATACAACACCATGCAATACAGCACAACAAACACAATATAACAACACAGCACAGCAAAACACAACAAACACAACACCAAACACCATGCAATACAATAAACACAGCACCATACAACACAATACAAAACAACACCCTACAACACCATACAACACCATACAATACAACACAGCACAATTAACAGCACAGCACAACACACACAACACAACACAACACAACACAAAAAACAAACAATGCAACACAATACAATACAATACAAACCATACCTACAAACCGACTTCTCATGCTGTGTGTAGACTACAATTTACACTCATTCATAGGCCTGAAGACTAAGACCTAGTTGAGCATTCAGGGTGACCTCCACGCTGTCAGTTAAGCTAAGGAACACCCAACACCATTTTGCCGTAAAGAAGGCAGGAAAGAAGGAAAGAAGGCAGGAAGGAAGGAAGGAAGGAAGGAAGGAAGGAAGGAAGGAAGGAAAGAAGGCAGGAAGGAAGGAAAGAAGGAAGGAAAGAAGCAAGAAGGAAGGAAAGAAGGAAAGAAGTAAGGAAGGAAAGAAAGAAGGAAGGAAAGAAGGAAGGAAGGAAAGAAGGAAAGAAAGAAGGAAGGAAAGAAAGAAGGGAAAGGGAAAAAAGGAAGGAAGGAAAGAAGAAAGAAAGAAGGAAGGAAAGAAGGAAGGAAAGAAGGAAGGAAGGAGACCGGACGAAGCAATGCTCAACAAAAAAACACGAGTAAAGCTGGTAAACTAACCACCTTCAGACCAACAGTTATATCTGTATTTATTTATTAATTTTTATATCTATATCTATACCCCTATAAGTCATGGCAGATTTCTCTGCATGGAATTCGGGCTGCTCTCTCCCCGGGGGGAGAGCGCGTC
Organism: Rapana venosa; assembly: GCA_028751875.1. NCBI lineage: Eukaryota > Metazoa > Mollusca > Gastropoda > Neogastropoda > Muricidae > Rapana > Rapana venosa. The sequence continues at coordinate 32,477,348 of CM054166.1, forward strand.
GCCGCAAGAGCAGCGCCACCCATGTTATTTGTTTCTTTTTCCTGTCTGCAAGTGTATTTGTTTCCCTATCAGAATGACTTTTTTTTCTACATAATTTTGCCAAGGACAACTGTCTTGTTGCCGTGGGTTCTTTTTACGTGCGCTGAATAGTTCTGTGTAACACACAAGACCTCGGTTTATCGTCTCATCCAAAAGACTAGCACCCACACCACCACTCATGACCTAATAGATGGGGGGAAGGGGGGGGATGGAAGGGGGGAAAGTTTCGGGTCTAAACGGGATTCGAACCACCGCACACTTCCGGACCCGGACTTTTCGCTTTCTAGACAGGCGCGTTACCTCTAGACCACCGATCCAGTTACAAGGGAGGGAACTCCTGTAGCGAGGGGGGGGAGGGGGTGGGGGGGGGGGGGGAGGGGGCCGGGGGGGGGATTGAACTAACAGACATGATGGTTTAGGTAATAGACTGGACGATGTGGGGGGTGGTTGTGGATATGGAGGTAAGGCCCTACTCGTAAACTTCCCCTATATACCAGCACGCTGTGCTAGAGGATGCCTTTCACATGAAAGAGTGGGGGGGGGGAAGGGGAGAGGGAGAGGGGAGAGAGGGGGGGGGGGGGGAAAAGGGGAGTAAGAGAGAGAGAGAATAGGATGAGAGAGTATGAGAGAGAGGGGGGGAGGGGG
>CM054166.1:32483031-32495531 GCA_028751875.1 Rapana venosa
ATCTCCGGCAGAGGACAATGTATCGTCAGCAGCAGTCTACTCCCTAGCGGCCAGTCCTACTCCAGGGCCTCAGGAAGCATCAGCCGTTGCTGCTGCTGCTGCTGCTGCTGCCCCTCAGGATAGACATTGCACACCTACACACTGTTCAACACTGGTCCACGGGGACAGTCGTGTTGGTTAGTGTGCTTGCTTTCAATTCAAGCGTGGCAGGCAAATTTGGTGTCCCGAAAACACCCCGGAAAGCTGAACGCTGCCAGAGAGAGAGAGAGAGAGAGAGAGAGGAAGCTGGTTGCAAAATCTTCAGTGGTGCCCCGACGGTCTACAAAAACTACGGTGGGGATGACGGAAGGAGACCCCGTTATATAAGTGGTGGCAAATACACTTTTTGCCAACAACGCCTCTTCACACGTCATGGCAGTTGTGTTCCCAGGCAGATAAGACGTAGGGACACTGAAGCATCACACCAGATAAGTCAGTTGGTAAGAATCCCAGTTCTGATAAATATTCTACTGTCTACACACTGAGTCCTTTCTCCAATGACTCTTCAGGGCTGGGAACGTGACAGGTAGCTTGTATTCCTTGAAGTCTGCTACACCATTTAATATCCGGGTTCCCGTTATGGTACCAGAGCGTACCGAACAGTGTTTTAGTATTATATACTTATATACATTTGTCAGGACGACTTTCTATGGACAAGCTTGACAAGCTGTGGCGGGAGTAAATGGACTGATACACTCATCTTCAAGCGCATGCTGGGCATCTTTCTGCTCCACAATCACCAACAGCTGACAAACATCCACAGATGGTTACCGTGATGTACACTTCGCCTTCTGCCACAGACATCAAGACACTGACAGATCCGCGCGCGCGCACACACCCACACACACACACACACACCACACACAGCTAGCACGCGCGGAAGATGTAACACTCCCAAACCTGTTCTCAACCACACACCACCACTAAGATTCAAACCCCAAACCCTTTTGATCCGCAAGGCCTGGCTAAAATTCGAACGCACAACCTTTGATTCATAGACCTGCCGAAACGGGAAGCTATGGTCTTTGTTGAATTTAAATCAAAAACCCTGCCACTTCTCCCTGTGTGGATGTGGTGGTGGTGTTTGTGTTCAAGTTCGATTTCAGCGCCTAGAGGTGTGTAGTGTGGTTTTTTTGTGTGGGATGGAATGGCATTTTGGTTTGGCGCTTTTAGCGCGTAAGTTACTTACAACGTACTAGTTTAGCAAACCAAATAAACTGGAATGGAATGGAAGGCGGAAGGCCAAAAAAAAACCCAGGGGAAACGCACTGGTAAGGGCACCGGGAATTTTTTAACCTGTTTTCACCCTTTACTTTTTAAACCTACTCGGGGAAACTCTTTGGAACAACGGTGTCCTTTAACTGAAGGAGGGCGACCTAGGAGACAGACGAAATTTAAAAATAAGGCGGGGGGAAAAAAGGGGTGGGGGGGGGGGGGGGGGGGGGGGGGGGGGGGGGGGAGGCAGGGTAGCCTTTGGAGAACCCGGGTACTGCCTGTTCAATGGGATTTTTTCCACTGGAGTTAGGCTAACATTACTACTGACTCCCACTCCCGCGGAAAGTCTTTCGCGTGAGATTATAGCCTACACTGATGCCCCTTTTGCCAAAATGTACGCCGAATATCATGCACGCACACACACACGCACACACACATTAAACACACACACACACTCACACACACACACACTCACACACACACTCACACTAAACACACACACACACTCACACACAAACACACACACAACACACTCACACACACACACACACACACACACTCACCCACACCCTCATACTATAACCACCTGCACACACACACTTCGCGCACTTCAACCTTCGTTTTAAAGAGGCCATCCGTGTTCCCGGTAAACGCATTGCAAAATTTCTGCCGCATCCCCGGGTTTAAAAAACAAATGTTTTCCTTTCTCGGAAGATAGAAGCCATCGTAATAAAATTTAAATAAAAGAGCATAACACATGATGTAAAAAAAGCACATAATAATTTATCCGAAAAAAACACATACACTAATAAACACAATATCACAAAACACACATCACATCATAACATACTAACAAATAATACAAGGAAAACACACACACACACACACTACCCCACACACACCTCACACACACACAACCCCACACACACACACTCACCACACAAAAACACACACACACACACACACTCACACAGAAAACACACCACTCACACACACACTCACACCACACACACACTCACCACACACAAAACTCAACACTCACACACACATCTACACACACAACATACTCAAAACACACACACACTCACACTCCTCTCCATCTGTCTCTCACTCTCTCTCTCTCTCACTCTCTCTCACTCTCACTCACTCCTCACTCCCACACACAACACACACACTCACACACACACATACACCACACCACACACACACACACACACACACACTCACACTCCCTCTCTCTCTGTCTCTCTCTCTCTCTCTCTCTCTCTCTTCTCTCTCTCTCTCACACACACACACACACACACACACACACACACACACTCACACTCATCCCCACAACACACATACCACACACACACCACCACACACACACAACCACACCACACTCACCACACCAAAACACACACACTCACACCCCACACACACACACACACACACACAAACACACACACTCACACACACACATACATACACACACACACACACACTCACACACACCACTCACACACCTCTCTCTGTGTGTGGTCTCTCTCTCTCTCTCTCTCTCTCTCTCTCTCTCTCTCTCTCTCACACAACCACACACACACACACTCACACACACACACACACACACACACACGCCCCGCACGCACACACACACACACACACACAACACACACACACACACACACACACACACACACACACACACACACACACACACACACACACACACACACACACACACCCTCTCGTTCTGTCCTTGTGAAGAAAGGGCAGCCCTGCTGGTAAGATTGAAGGGGTGATACATTTTAAACACCGCGAGCACACTGGTGCCCTGTGTGTGTGGACATCAACTCCGAAGTAAACAATGTGGCTACCTTAACGGTGGACAAAAAATCTCCAAAACGGTGGCATAATTATGGAACGGGGTAGCCTAGTGGTTAGAGTGATGTATTCGTGATCTGCTGACCCGGGTTCGATTCTCGTTCAAGAGGAGTTTTTCCTCTGGAGTTAGCATCAGTGCCGACTCCACTCTCCGCAAAAGTCTTTCGGATGAGACTATAAACCGAGCTCCCGTGTGCCAACGCATGCAGAACATCTTGCGCGCACGTTAAAACCCGCTCCGCTTTTCGGAAGAGTAGGCTATTGTGTGCCAGTGGGAACGGATGACAAAATTTACAAAACTGCATACACACGGGTACTGGATGAAGAAAAAGCACATGAGTGCTTATTCCATTATCCTCGATATAAAAAAAAAATTTTAATCCTCGAAGTAAAAGAATAAAAAAAATTAAAAAAAGCAATCGCACCATTGGATAACCTTGGAACTCTACCCGATAAGTAACAACAATATCAACAACAACAACAATGAACAATGAACAGCCACCATTCAGCCGGTGTTCAACTACAATGGTTCAATCTTTGTTGTTGTTGGGTGTTCCCCAGCTTTAACACTCTGGGGGTACATCTTTTAACACTGAACAGATTACTGTAAACTTTTAACACTGAAAAGATTACTATAAACTTTTAACACTGAAAAGATTACTGTAAACTTCTAACACTGAAAAGATTACTGTAAACTTCTAACACTGAAAAGATTACTGTAAACTTTTAACACTAAAAAGAATACTGTAAACCTTTGGCATTCAAACGAATACTGTAAACCCTCGACATTGAATAAAGAATACTGTTAACCTCTAACATTGAAAAATGAATACTGTAAACCTTGGACATTGAAAAAAGAATACTGTAAACCTTGGACATTGAAAAAATAATACTGTAAACCTCTGACATTGAAAAAAGAATACTGTAAACCTCTGACATTGAAAAACGAATACTGTAAACCTCTGACATTGAAAAACGAATACTGTAAACCTCTGACATTGAAAAACGAATACTGTCAACTCTGACATTGAAAAACGAATACTGTAAACCTCTGACATTGAAAAACGAATACTGTAAACCTCTGACATTGAAAAACGAATACTGTCAACCTCCTGACATTGACAAAAAAGAAAAAGAAGAATGTAAAGCGTATGAGCCCTTAACTGAAAAAACACACGTCAGAGTTCGATCTCAAGTGAAGATGCTTGCAGCGTTATCCTGATTTACTTTCATACTGATATCAAAACCGCGTCAATCCAACCGCCTGACAAGTCACACTTCAATAACAACAACAACAACAACAACAGAACGCCAGCCATGTCATACTATGCCAATCACGTCACCACGTCACATCACGTCACACGTTACTGAGAGCAGATTGCACCAGAAGGTAATCATTGCCCAACCTTCTTCTTCTCCATCACAAGCTGCCAGCTTTCACAGACATTCATTCCCTTGCCACAGGCGCAGGCTTTTATCCCCATCACTACCCACCCTAACGACATTCACAGCCACGATAACTGCTACCTACCTACCTACCCAGACACTAATAACCCCACCATCCAATGGAACACTGTGCTACGAAATAGTTTTCAGTCTCCCTACCAACACAATAAACTCTTACTACCCTCCTCCATCTCTTTGTACTAACCATCATTCGGTTCCTCAGTATTTTCTGTTTTCTCCCCCACCCCACCACCCTACCTACCCTCCTGTCCATCATTCCAATTCTGGGCGCTAAAACAGCTACAGTTAGTACTACTAGCCTACTATACCATCACCACCACAAGAAAAAGACAGCACACACAGTTCCAAAACAAGAGTTCGCAGCGGCTGAGTGTAGGCTATAGGCTAAAGCCGAAAACAGCGTTTGTACGTACATACGTAGGCTAGTTTACGTACATACGTAGGCTAGTTAGCCTAGTGGGAAAGGTAGTCCGCCTAGGCTACCAGCTTTGAGTCTAGCTGGCTAGGCTAGCCTACCAGCTCGTCTGTAGGCCTAGTCTACAGAGGGCACATGTACCGTTCTGTGTTGTCGCCAGTTAGGCGTATAGGGCCTAAGCCAACTAGTTGTGGGAGTGGGAGCCACACGTAAAGGGTTTGGTTTGGCTGTAGTAAAGTCAGCTTCACAGCTGGCCCCCTCCCTCTTGCCTTCCCTCCTTTCTTCCCTTCCTCCCTCCCCCCCTCCCTCTCTGTGAATGAGAAGCTTCAAGCAGAGTAAAGCAGGGCGGTAGAGAAAGGAGGAGGAGGAGGAGGAAGAGAGAGAGAGAGAGAGAGGAGAGGGAGAGTGAGAGAGAGAGAGAGGAGAGAGAGAGAGAAGGGGCAGGATGAGAGAGAGAGAGAGAGTGAGAGGAGAGAGGAGAGAGAGAGAGAAGAGAGAGAGAGAGAGAGAGAAGAGAGAGAGAGAAGAGAGAGAGAGAGAAAGAAGAGAGAGAGAGAGAGAGAGAGAGGAAGAGAGAGAAAGAGGAGAGAAGAGAGAGAGAGAGCGCAGAGACGAGAAGAGGGGGGAGGGGGGGAGGAGATGAGCAGATGATGGGGAGAGGCAGTGGACTGAGGGAGAGAGTGAGAAGGGTGGGGTGGGGGTGGATGGGGGAAAGGAGTGGATGTGGTGAAGGTGGGAGGGGGGGGGGGGGCAGGGGTAGGAGGGAAGTTGTAGGCGCGCCGTGGATGCTGCTGCTGCTGCTGATGATGATGATGATGGTGATGAGGAGGAGGAGGATGAAGGTGCTGCCCCTTCTTCACTCAGGTGCTCCAAATTATTGTTCAGCTTCCTCCTTCCTTCCTCCCTCCCCTCCCCCCCCCACCCACCCACCCCTCCTTTCCCCCTCTCTTCCCCCCCTCCCCTCCCCCCCCCCCCATTCAATTACTGAACAGCTGCTCCTTCACTTTTCAAAAACAAAGAAGAAAGTTAAGAAGAAGAAGACAGATGATTAGAAGAATCAGAGAAGCATCATCAGCAGCAGCAGCAGCAGCAGATGAAGCAGATGAAGGAGATAAAAGGAAGAGACATGACTGTGTGTAGCCTGCCCCTGCCCTGGCTTTGCTGCTGTGCTGCCTTGCTGAGCTGGTTAATAAGCTTGTCAGAATGCCTTGCTGCCCTTGTTTGTGCCTTACAAGAGGATTCCGTGACGTCAAGTAATAAGTATTAACTTTTGGTCGGCTGTGTCCTTTCTCTCTCTGACTGTCTAGTCTGTCTAGTCTTGTGTGTGTGTGTTGTGTGTGTGTGTGTGTTGTGTGTCTCTCTCTCTCTCTCTCTTTTCTCTCTCTCTCTTCTCTCTCTCTCTCTCTCTTCTCTCTAACACACACACACACAACACAGAGAACATCTTGCACACACGTTAAATCATGTTCCGCTTTTCGTAAGAGTAGGCCATTGTGTGCCAGTGGGAACAGATGACAGAATTCACAAATCTGCATACACACGGGGACTGGATGTAAAAAAAAGCACATAAGTGCTTATTCCGAGTTCTCTGTTTATTTTAATAGCAGTCCCGTTGGTATCTACTTTTGATTCACGTTATTAAGCTGCTATGTGACGTTTCCCCCCCTGGGACTCCCGGGGTATGCTTGCAAAGCGAGGATCCCAAGAATAGGATCTCTGCCCTCCAACCAGGCATGTCGTAAAAGGCGACTAAGGTGGAACCCTTCCCCCAGGTAGGGGGTTAGACACAGGGCTAACAACCATGTTCTGTAAAAAAAACATTTGTTACGGAATAACAGCAACAATAAGAAATAACAAATACTAGGTGTGACAGGTTCTTCCAGTAGTCATCGAAGATACTCGTCATGAATGTCAGATGTGAAAGCGAAAGGAAAGCCTTTGGACAGGAAGATGAAATCTTAAGCGCCAAAAATAAGCCAAAAATCGGATTCTGGAAGGTTGAAGATCCATGTTTGAAACAGGAAACACTAGCGCATGTTACAGCAGAGATGAGACGGCTACAATTTGCATATTCTCGAATCAGTGAAAGCCGATGGACAGGATCAGGGCCAATACAGAGCCAGACACAGGAAGAGTCAGTGCTGTACCGTTGGTAGTAGAGATGACCAAGCCAACACATGAGGGAGTAACAATTTCTATGTAAGAAAGGATTGGAGAAGTGCCTGATGGACGTGGAAACCTTTTCAACGCAGGATGATGACGGATAAGAATGAAAGGTAGCCATGCTAATACCCAATCATACAGTGTATGCACAACCAACGGACGTGTGAGAGAAAAAGCAAAGATACATTTTATGAACAATTTACAGGCTGATAATGGAAAAACACACCAAACCATGACATGAGGATAGTGATGGGTGACCTAAATGCAAAACTTGGAAAAGTACCACAACACCAAACATCAATGAAGAGAAGGAAAAGATGGATGTGGCGAGCATAAATGCCATCGGAGAAAGAAAGATTGGTTAGAATTTCTGCATGACAAACAACCTGGCATTGGAGGGACATTATTTGCACCCTGAGTCCAGCTTACCTGGTGTTCCCCAATGGAAGAGGACAAAAAACCAGATCGACCACTGATGATCATGGGACATGGAGGAGATCGCTCATAGATGTAAAATTAAGGAGAGAGCCGATGTTGGCAGTGCACACCACCTTGTCACTGCAACCCTAAAAGTGAAGTGAGAAAAAAATGGGATCTGGGAATCCAAGACAACAACATTTTGATGATTTGGGAAAAGTGCGCCAACACTTAAGTAAAAGATGGCTATCACCCTCCAGTCAAATACAAGTTCAACATGGGGATACTGCAAAATAAACACCTCCTGGACAACGACTAATATAAAAAAACCATGTGAAAACAAGTGGACAGCCTACCACAAGCCAGCGGAAAGTGCGTAGGACAGAGGACAGAGGAAGAGAAAAAAAGGGTGGATTACAGAAGACACCTGGCAAAGCCATTGAGAACAGGAGAAAAACTGAAGAAGAAAAATCTTAGAGACAAGTCAGGAGCGGATAAGAGAGAAGGTAAAACAACAGTACAGAGAAGCAAACAAACCTGTGATGAGGAATGACACGAACAGACAAAGGGACCTTCCATGGATGATATTGCAAGACAGCAGGGAGGCCACCACAAAGGAGAGCAAAGACAGGGGTATAAGCTATCTCCATGGTCAGTCTAGTGGCAAGTTCGGGGCAATACCGAAACACCAATCTAGATAAACGAGGCCCAAATACTTACCACAGAAGCAGAACAAGATGCAAGATGGGCAGAAATTTCAGCGATGTTCTAAACAGACCACACCAACTGAAGGGCAGATGTACTAGTTCATGCATGCTTATCTTATTGTGACAAGCACACACAAAGAAGGCAGCGATTATAACAGCAATCAGCTCTCTCAAGAAGCGAAAAAGCCCTGGACAGGACAACCTCAACGAAAGAAGACTTTTCAGGCAGATCCCTGAGTGTTGCTGATGGGAGGAGAAACTGCTACCTGCAGATTGGACAGAAGGAGTCTTCGTGAAAGATCCCAAGAAAGGCGCCCCTGAACAATTGTAACATAACTGGAGAGGAATCACTCTTGTATCTGTTCCAGCAAAATTCTGGCAATGATCTTATCGGTTCGAAATTCAGAGGCAGTGGACCAACAACTCAGAAAGGAACAGCAGTTTTTAGTACAGGAGGAAGATGCATCGACCAGATCTTCACCTGCGCACATATCCAACAGTGCACGGAATGGCAGAGACTGCTGTATATCAATTCGTTAGATTTTGAAAAGCCTTTGACGCATTCATGAGAAAGTGTATGGGCCCGCTTACTCCGAGATATGAATTCAACAGGGATTATCCAAGTCATTAAGAGTTCTACAACAAACTTCATGTGCAGCGTAGGAAACAGCAATCCAGTTTCAGTGTACACACCGGGGTCAGAACAGGCCTGCCAATGTCAGACTACTCTTCTACCTGACAATTGATTGCGGTGATGAGGACAAACAACCAGTGACCGTCTCGGGGGATCAGATGGACCCCTTTCTCAACGCTTGTAGACCTAGGATTTTGTCGACGATCTGGCACTGCTCTCACATACCCACATCACATTCAAGAGAAGGACATCCAGTCTCAGCACTTTCGCACAGGCAAGCAGGCTATAAATTCAGTCTGGAGAAGACAGAGGTGATGACACTGAACGTTCAGAACCCCTCACCGGTCACAGTGAATGGAGAAGATGTACCAACAATGAAAGAGTTCACGTTACTCGGGAGCAAGCACTGTTAGGCATGACGGCGGAGCAGGCGCGGACATCAAGAACGGATTAGCAAAGCGGAAATGCTTATAGAAATCTGAACAATGTATGGAAATCTTCCCAGTACAGCTCCGAACCAAACTATGACATATACCAGAGATGTTGTACTTTCCACCTTTTGTACGGCTCCGAGTGCTGGAGGATGACTGAGAGTGACCTCGACAAATCTATCACATTCCACCGAGAAGAATTTCAGAGATCTTGCGAATCTTCTGGCCTGTGACCATCGCCAACCAAGAACTTTTGCCGTTGCATCCAAGAAAGCATGGAAACTTATCCATGCCTAGGCGATGGAGGATGGATAGGGCATATCTGCGTGGGAACAGGGAAACCATCGCCCGAACAGCCTTCCATGGACACCAGAGGGAAAAACGCAAACGAGGACGACCAAGATACACTTTGGCGTCGGACTGTCGAAGCAGAGCTTTTGAAGACCTTCAACATACCTGGGGTCCATTCAGAAGCTTGCCCAGGACAGACAGGGAGTGGGAACATTTGTTGCTTGCCCTAGTGCCATTTAAGGCACACAGGCTTTGATGATGTGACGTTTTCGGTTAATGTTTTTATTAATTAATAGCTAATGTTGAAACTAGTTGTGTTATACAAGTTATGGTTTCAGTTAATGTTGTGCTTTTTTGTGCTCTTGGGGTGGGGTTCTTTTTGTGTTGGTTGTTTGGGGGTTTTTTTCATAGTGTCTTTGTTTTGTTTGTTTTGTTTGTTTTGCTTTGTCTTGTTTCATGTCCGTTCACTACATGGTGATTTAGACACACCGGCTGTCATACCAAAATACCTTTTATTACACACCCCATCTTTCACAGTGTGTGTCTTTATTCATTTATTTTATTTTATTTTATTCTTTTATATCGAGGATAATGGAATAAGCATTTATGTGCTTTTTTACATCTAGTCTCCGTGTGTATGCGGTTTTGTAAATTTTGTCATCTGTTCCAACCGGCACACAATGGCCTAAAGCGGAACATGACTTAACGTGTGTGCAATATGTTCTGCATGTGTTCGCACACGGGGCCTCGGTTTATAGTCTCATCCGAAGAATATGTGTGTGTGTGTGTGCGTTGTTTTGTTTATTTGTTTGATGATTATGTTTTTTTTCAAGTTGTTGGTTCTATGTGTTCTTTTCTATTGTTTTATTCTTTGTTCTCTCTATTTTTTTGTCTCTTATTTTCAAACTTTCTTTTCTGTTCTTTTTATGTTTTTTAAAATTTTCTTTTTTTACCTTTTCCTCTTTTTGTTTTTGTTTTGTTTGCTTGTGTGTTTTGTTTTTGTTTGTTGATGGTTTTTTTGTTGGTGGTGGTTTTGTTGTTGTTGTTGGGTTTTTTTGTTTGTTTGGTTGTTGTTTTTTTTTATGGGAGGGGGGGGGGGGGGTTATGATGTTTTCAAATGATCTGCTCTGTTTTTTGTACTCTATTTTGCTTTGGTCGGGTTTTTGCTGTTGTTTGTTTTGGTTTTTTCATTGCTTTAAAAAAAAAAGGGGACTCTTCTTTTTTATCGTTTCGTTTTGTTTTCTTTCTTATGTTATTTATCATCATGTTTGCTGTATTGTTCTTTTTCTACTTTATTTCTTATGTCATTGATTTTAAATTTTTGATCTCTTCTGTTTTCTTTTTGTTGTTGTTGTCTGTTTTGTTTTTTTTAAATATTTTTCCCGTATATTATTTGTTGGTTTTGTTGTTGTTGCTATTTTCGCATTTCCTGTTCTATTTTCTTCTACTGTTGTTTGTTTCTTCGGTTGTTTTCTTTTTTTTCTGTTTTGTACTCGTTTGTCTTCTTGCATTTGTATCAGCTGCTTAAACCATTTTCTGAATTAGCTAAAGCTGGTAGCATTCTGCTTTCTTTCATTCATTCATTCATTCATTCATTCATTCTTTTGTGGGGGGTCTTTCTTTCTTCCTTTCTTTCCTGGCCTTTCTTTCTTTCTTTTCTTCTTTCTTTCTTTCTTTCTTTCCTTCTTTCTTTATGTCTTTGTTTCTTTTTTTCTTCTCCTCTTTCTTTCTTTCCTTCTTTCTTTCTTTCCTTCTTTCTGTCTTTCTTTCTTTCTTTCCTCTTTCTGTCTTTCTCTCTCTCTCTCTCTTTCTTTCTTTCATTCATTCTTCATTTCTTTCTTTCTTTTATCCATGTCTTTCTTTCCTTGTTTCTTGTTTATCTTCTGGCTTCTTAGTTCGTTACGTTATCTCTGAATATCCTAGAGTATATCTGTCACCGGCGCGGAAATCTCTGCTGTCAAAGATACGTTATCAGAATTCACAGAAGCCGTTCATTTAGTCTGGAATGGTCCTGTTGCTGTCTTCCCAGTGCCAATGTTTAACACACTCTAATGTTTGAGTTTGACCATCTCCTGGGTCGAAACTAAAAGTGTCATTATATTAGAGTCCAAGCGGAGTTCTCCCATTTTAGGAACCGTGCCTTAAGCCAAGCTTCATCAATGTATCAGGAGACTTAATGTACCAGGAGTGTGGAAGCATGGTAAAGCAAGGCACAGGACATGGAGTCAAGTCAAGAGAAAAATACTTTCATTATTTAATCCTCCCATGAAGGGCAGTTCCAATACGGACAGGCACCTCACTGGTAGGAATCGTTATCATCGCCAAAAGACACAAGAAAACTACGTTTCGTGTTTTGTTTAATCCTTCCAAGATGATTTCAAATTAACTATTTAAATCTCTCTCTCTCTCTCTCTCTCTCTCTCTCTCTCTCTCTCTCTCTCTCTCTCTCTCTCTCTCTCTCTCTCTTTCTCTCTCTCTCTCTCTCTCTCTCTCTCTGTTGTTGTTGTTGTTGTTGTAGGGCTTTTCCCTTGTTTTTGTTTTTTTTGATAGTCCCTAATCCGAGCAAGGGCCAGATGAAAAAATAAGTATGCACATGCAAATTCTGTTACCCTTGAAAAATAAAGATTCATTCATTCATTCATTCTCTCTCTGTCTCACACTCACACACACACACACACACACACACACACACACACACACACACTCCCATGTGTGCGTGTTCACGCGCCCTTGCCCTCACAGACACACACACACACACACACACACACACACACACACTCAGAGAGAGAGAGAGAGAGAGAGAGAGAGAGAGTCCATCACATGAATGCTAAAAATCAGATTCCCCTGTCAGTGCC
>CM054166.1:32500531-32508626 GCA_028751875.1 Rapana venosa
TGTGACTGTGTCACAGTTACTTCATCCACCCTTTCAATTTGAAAAGCCAGAGACACTGCATGTAGGACTGTTGTTTTGATTGTATATATAACTTTCAATTTGAAAAGCCAGAGACACTGCATGTAGGACTGTTGGTTTGATTGTATATTATATAACTTTCAGTCTGAAAAGCCAGAGACACTGCATGTAGGACTTTGGTTTGATTGTATATTATATAACTTTCAGTCTGAAAAGCCAGAGACACTGCATGTAGGACTGTTGTTTTGATTGTATATTATATAACTTTCAGTCTGAAAAGCCAGAGACACTGCATGTAGGACTGTTGTTTTGATTGTATATTATATAACTTTCAGTCTGAAAAGCCAGAGACACTTCATGGAGGACTGTTGTTTTGATTGTATATTATATAACTTTTAGTCTGAAAAGCCAAATACAATGCATGTAGGACTGTTGTTTTGATTGTATATTATATAACTTTCAGTCTGAAAAGCCAGAGACACTGCAGGTAGGACCCTTGTTTCTTGATTGTATTAACGACCCAGCCCAAATTTCCCATTCAGTACACAACGCCTTCTTTTGGCCTTTGTGTATCCTTGTGGGAGAGAGGAATCAGAAGCTTTTGTATAGACTTCAATCCTTCCCCCTACTATACACTAGCATTGTAGTGTAGAGGTAAACACTCTTGGCAAGAGTGAACATGGTCACTGCTTACTTTACTACCAATGTCACTTGAATGGCTGAAATAGTTCTTTCCCTGTTATGTCAACTAGGCCACTACTACTACTACTGGCTCTAAGCTGTCTCTGACTTTAGAGTGTCTGTCAGCTGGGCCTGAATAGTGTAATAGTCTAATGGCCAATCCTCTGGCTTAGGCCTGCTTCATGAATAGTCCTTTTTTATGGGGAGTGTTGGGCCAGGAGAGCTCCCTGGTTTTACCTTACTCCACCCCCACTAACCTGCCACTCATTGTATGGAAAATCTGACCTGTGTCTTTTGTTACCCCATTCCTGGGCTAGAGCTCCTAGGTTCACCAAAGGTGTCATTTTGTGTATGGGACCCACCGACCCACCGTTTTTACCCACCACAAAGATAGCCACATTCCCACTTGGGGGATGATATCTCAACACAGCAACTACATGCACGCGGGTTTGTTTTGTTTTTTAACAACAATTTTCAACCGTTCCTACCAGCACACAATAGCCTACTCTTCGAAAGGCAGAACGGGTTGGGTTGTTTTTTTGTTTTTCTTAAACCTGTGCGAGAGATGTTCTGCGTGCGTTCGCATACCATACCGGGTCTCGGTTTATAGTCTCATGCCAAGGACATGTGGGGGAGCGGAGTCAGTAATGAATTGACATAGACTCCAGAGGAAAATCCCTTAACACGGCGCCTCCCTGGTGGCTGGATCCCGGGCTGTCAGACCATGAGCGCAAGGTTCTAACCACTAGGCTATCGCCCCACCTACCACCTGTTTCTGAATGAATGAATGAATGAATGAGATACACAGATGCCCAAAGTCGGAATGCGGCTACCTACCTGATGGACGCACGAACGCACGCAGAACATCTTGCGCACACGTTAAATCCTGTTCCGCTTTTCGTAAGAGTAGGCCATTGTGTGTGGTGGGAACGGATGACAAAATTGACAAAACCGCATACACACAGGGACTAGATGTAAAAAAGCACATAAGCGCTTATTCCATTATCCTCGATATAAAAGAATAAATAAATAAATAAATAAATGGACAGAAACTGGACTACACACAATCTCACCATTGGTGAACCTCGGAGCTCTAACCAAGGAAGGGAAAGAAAGAGATACAAAACTTAGGACTTTGTGTACCATACCCTTCAAACTTCAAAGGGTGTGGCATCCCATTTTCAGCGTTTTTATATTTTGAGATAATGGGATAAACGCTCATGTGCTTGTTTGTTTAGGTTTTTTTAACATCCAGTTCCCATGTGTATGCAGTTTTGTAAACTTTTTATTTATTTATTTATTATTATTATTATTTTTTTTTTTGCTGCCTCATCTTCTGACGACCCCCCGTCCTACTGCTCCCACACCGCTCATCTCCATCTCCCCGCCACAGCCACACCCAGATTCATTGTGTCTCATCCTCAGGGTCGGAAGTCCACAGGGAGCCCATCACTATCAGGCCGCCGTGGGGCCACCAGCCAGAAGGGCCCTGCACTGCTGCTGGGTCACTTTGGTGGTGTTCAGTGGTGCCTGTTCTGAGCTAACATACGCAGGACACCACCTACTAAGCCCCCTACTAACGACAGTATTAGCTCAGTCGCGGAGCCAGACTGAGTGAGTTGCCCACCCGAGGTGGCAACCACCACAACGTCCCTCCAACGACCGTCCCCCGCGAACATCCAACCCCAAAGGCTTTGACACAAACTCACCACAGGCACAGAAGTGTATGGGGGAACCGAATCTGAGGTCACCATGAGACCAGAGAAACCGGGACCACCGAATCAGAGGCAATTTTTTTTTTAATGCATGATGATCAATGACAATGAGGATGAGGTAATGCTGCTACTGTGGAAGTGCATATGCTTTGACACTACTTGACAGGGTTGTACTCTACGCTTACTATCATAATATATCCCGACGTCAACCGGGCCCGAGAGATACAGACACCTGCAGTGTTGGTCAGGTAATTTGAGCAACACTCTCAAACTCGCATCCGTTAAGTGGATGAAGCTCGACTGTGTGGTCCCAGTCTTCCCACTGAGCCCACAGCACACTCACTCTGGATAGGAGCCGGCCGGAGTCCGAAAAATCCCTATGACTCTTATGGGAATCGAACCCGCGACCTTCCAGTCCGTAACCCAAGGCGCTAACCACTGCGCCATGGCGGCTGATGTTTTGTAAACTTTGACATCCGTTCCCACTGGCACACAATGGCCTACTCTTTCGAAAAGCAGTACAGGTGTATGGAAGACGCTCCGCATTTTGGAAGAGTTGGCCATTTCGTGCTCGTAGGAACGGATGACAACATTTATTTTTTTAATGCACACAGGTGTGGTGTTTAGACACGATCCCGAAGTCGGAATAATAATAATAATAATAATAATAATAATAATAATAATAATAATATATGGAATTTATATAGCGCTGAATCTTGTAAAAAAACAAACCTGAATGCTGGGTAAAATCTCACCACTAGGAGCTCAAGCCGAGGAACGAAAAAAACCAACCCACAAGCTTTGTCAACCTACTTGGATTTTTTGGGGTGCTTGTTTGTTTGTTGTTGTTTTGTTGTTGTTGTTGTTATTATTTTTTAACTGAAGGTGCATCTTTCTATGAAAATTGTCATCTTTTGACGACGCTGCGTGCCCATAGGAGTGGCCTAGGCGGCTAAAAATGCTGCTATTGAGCTGCTAAAGGCATGTTTTGTTCCAGGTGGAAGCTAGCAAGCAGGCAAGCATCTGTGTGTTGTGGGGTATTGTGTTGTGCTGTGTTGTGTTGTGTTGTTAGCGGGCAAACAATGCAGGGCATACCAACATGGCCGAACAGGTTCCGCTCTACCTCAGACTTGCTCTAGTGAAACTAATCATCCCTTACCTCTTTTGGTGTGTGTGTGTGGTGTGTGTGTGTGTGTGTGTGTGGTGTGTGTGTGTGTGTGTGTGTGTGTGTGTGTGTGTATGTGTGTATGTGTGTGTGTGCGTGTGTGTGTGTGTGTGTGTGTGTGTGTGTGTGTGTTTGCGTGTGTGTGTGTGTGTGTGTGTGTGTGTGTGTGTGTGTGTGTGGTGTGTGTGTGTGTGTGTGTGTGCTGTGTGTGTGTGTGCGTGTGTGCGTGCGTGTGTGTGTGTGTGTGTGCCGCGTTGTGTGTTCTGTGTGTGTGTGTGTGTCTCTCTCTCCCCTTCTCTCTCAAATGGAATGTGCATACTAAAGATAACAAATGCCTAACTACCATTTCTAGCATCAAAAATGAAGAAGGACATGGCAACACAAAGTTGTGGCTTTGCACTAGTCTGCTGATTACTTACTAATTTAGATAACAGACTAAGAATGCAGCTGTATGTGTTAAGCTAGTGACCCATTCATCTTTTCGACCTTTCTTCTTCCTCTTAGTCCTTATAGCTCCTAGCAGAGCATAGGGCCTCAACAGCGTCCCTCCACCTTCTCCTGTCTCTGGCAAGGGTCTTGGCCTCTTCCCATGTCAGGCTGGAGTCTCTCAGCTCCCTATGCAGGCTTCTCGTCCAGGTCTGTTTGGGGCGCCCTCTCTTCCTTTTCCCCTGCGGGTTCCACTCGAGCGCTTGTCTGGTGATGTTGCAAGGCTCCTTCCGTAGGGTGTGGCCGACCCAACGCCACTTTTTCGACCTTTCGATTCAGATGAAGTGTTTGAACCTTTTTGTTTCAGCTAGACCTGTCAGTGTGTGAACGGGGCAAGTTGACTCACAGATCGTGTAAAGGGTGCACGTGTGAAAGGCAATGATCACTGAGAGCTCCCTGGTTCTCATCACTATAATTATAGGCTTGCTCACTTCCCATAAAATTTAAAGTTATCCCCCCTGTGGGGATGCTGGGGGCCTGCTAGTATACATTTATAGCATCCCCCACCTCCTAGAAATTCTGTGCAAGGAATTCCCTGTTTTTTGCCCCTCTCTTTGTTTCTGCCTTGTTCTTTTTTCAGCCTGTCACTACCTCATTCTTGTCTATTTTCTGCCTACTTGGTCTATTCTCCTGCCTTTCCCCCCCCCCAGAAAGACTTGAACAATCACAATTCTCTCCTACGCCGAAGTCGGATGGACTGGGTCTGACTTGTCAGGTGCTAAACGGCAGCGCAACGCATTTTTTGCTCCTATGACAGACAACAATAGTTGCTGTTTGAGCGGTCCACAAACAAGATCATTGGAAAGACTTAACTTCAAGCCCAGTCTTCTTCTTCTTCTTCGCAATTCTTCGTTATTCTTCTTCGCAATTCTTCTTCGCAATTTTCTCTTCTTCTTCTTTTCTTCCTTCTCTCTTCTTCTTCTTCTTCTTTCTCTTCCTTCTTCTTTCCTTCTTCCTTTCTTCTTCTTCGAATCTTCTTCGCAATTCTCTCTTCTCTTCTTCTTCCTTCCTTCTTCTTCTTCTTCTTCTTCTTCTCTCTTCTTCTTCTTCTCCTCGCAATTCTTCCTTCTTCGCAATTCTTCTTCTTCTTCTTCTTCTTCTTCGCAATTTCTTCTTCTTCTTCTTCTTCTTCTTCTTCTTCTTCTTCTTCTTCTTCTTCTTCTTCTTCTTCTCTTCTTCGCATTCTTCTTCTTCTTCTTCTTCTTCGCATTCTTCTTCTTCGCAATTCTTCTTCTTCTTCTTCTTCTTCTTCTTCTTCTTCTTCTTCTCTCTTTCTTCTTTTTCTTCTTCTTCTTCTTCTTCTTCTTTCTTCTTCTTCTTCTTCTTCTTCTTCTTCTTCTTCTTCTTCGCAATCTTTTCTTCTTCGCAATCTTCTTCGCAATTCTTCTTTCTTCTTCCTTCTCTTCTTTGCATTCTTCTTCTTCTTCTTTCTTCTTCTTCTTCTTCTTTTGCATTCTTCTTTCTTCTTCTTCTTCATTCTTCTTCTTCTTCTTCTTCTTTCTTCTTCTTCTTCTTCTTCTTCTTCGCAATTCTTCTTCGCAATTCTTCTTCTTCTTCTTCTTCTTCTTCTTCTTCTTCTTGCATTCTTCTTCTTCCTTCTTCTTCTTCTTCTTCTTCTTCTTTCTTCTTCTTCTTCTTCTCTTCTTCTTCTTCTTCTTCTTCTTCGCAATTCTTTCTTCTTCTTCGCAATTCTTCTTCTTCGCAATTCTTCTTCTTTTTTTCTTCTTCTGCAATTCTTCTTCTTCTTCGCAATTCTTCTTCTTCTTCTTCTTCGCAATTCTTCTTCTTCTTCGCAATTCTTCTCTTTCTTCTTCTTCTTCGCAATTCCTTTTCTTCTTCTTCTTTCGCAATTCTTCTTCTTCGCAATTCTTCTTCTTCTTCGCAATTCTTCTCCTTCGCAATTCTTCTTTCTTTTGCAATTCTTCTCTTCTTCGCATTCTTTCCAATTCTTTCTTCTTCTTCTTCTTCGCAATTCTTCTTCTTCTTCGCAATTCCTTCTTCTTCTTCGCAATTCTTCTTCTTCTTCCTTCTTCTTCTTCGCAAATTCTTCTTCTTCTTTTTCGCAATTCTTCTTCTTCTTCTTCTTCTCTTCTTCTTCTTCTTCTTCTTCTCTTCTTCTTCTTCTCATCTTTCTTCTTCTTCTTCTTTCTTCATTCTTCTTCTTTTCTTCTTCTTCTTCCTTCTTCTTCTTCTTCTTCTTCTCTTCTTCACAATTCTTCTCTTCTTCACAATTTCTTCTTCTTCTTCCAATTCTTCTTCTTCACAATTCTTCTTCTTCTCAATTCTTCTTCTTCTTCACAATTCTTCTTCTTCTCTTTTCCAATTCTTCTTCTTCACAATTCTTTCTTCTTTCTCCGCATTTCTTCTTTTTCTTCACAATTCTTCTTCTTCTTCACAATTCTTCTTCTTTTTCACAATTCTTCTTCTTCTTCTTCTTTCTTCTTCTTTTTTCTTCTCTTCTTCTTCTTCTTCTTCTTCTTCTTCTTCTTCTTTCTTCGAATTTTTTCTTTTTTCCCTTTTTCTTCATCTTCTTCTTCTTCTTCTTCTTCTTCTTCTTCTTCTTCTTCCTTCTTCCCTTTTCTTCTTCTTCTTTCTTCTTCTTCCCTTCTTCTTCTTCTTCTTCTTCTTCGCAATTCTTCTTCTTCTTCGCATTCTTCTTCTTCTTCTTCGCAAATTCCTTCTTCTTCTTCTTCTTCTTCTTCTTCAAATTCTTTTTCTTCTTTTCTTCTTCTCTCTTCTTCTTCTTCTTCTTCTTCTTCTTCTTCTTCTTCTTCTTCTTCTTCTTCTTCTTCTTCTTCTTCTTCTTCTTCTTCCTCTTTTCTCTTCTTCTCCTTCTTCACAATTCTTCTTTTTCTTCAAATTCTTCTTCTTCTTCGCAATTCTTCTTCTTCACAATTCTTCTTCTTCCTCTTTTTCGCAATTCTTCTTCTTCTTCGCAATTTCTTCTTCTTTGCAATTCTTCTTCTTCTTCGCAATTCTTCTTCTTCGCAATTCTTCTTCAGTAACATCAAAGAAGGTGATTGCCTCATACCTTGTGTGGATAGTATCATCCTTTTTTGTTTTGTTTTGTTGGAAATTGTGAGCAAGAAAGTTCCTATGTTCCTTTCCTTCAAAACCTGTCATTGCTATCGACTGTTCAGTTTTGCTACACCATTCTATTTCCCTTACAGAATCTGTCTGAACAAGACTCAACACTATCCCCCCCCCCCTTCCCTGGTGTTTTGGTTGGATTTTTTAATCTCTCATTTTGGGGTTTTCCCCCCATCTCTCTCATCAATTCTTACGGGGCATGATGCACTCCTAGTCAAGAACCCCCCCTGCCCCCCCCCCCCCCCCCACCACCACAAATCCCCCTCCCCCCCCCCCAAAAAAAAAAAAAAGTTGCACCTGGCAGATTCGTCCTATTCCTGGCATCTTTCTACATCTGCACACGTCAGAACACTGACAGACAAAAAAAACTTGAAGCCCAGCATGCACAATCCTTTTTTGGATTAAAAACTTATATGTTGGCCAGGTATAATTATAGGTTAGATAGATACCATCCTCGGTTTGTTCTTTTTCTTCTTAGTGGAACCCTTCAAACAGCAAACTAGTGTTGTCTATGTATGTTAGTCCGTCGTTTTCGACGATGACCTCCAAAACAGCAGAGGAGGCAGCTGCTGTTTCGGAAATTGGGCAGAAATTTGATTATAGTGGAGATGCCTTGCCCACAGGACATCCCCACTCTCTCGGCCAAGTGGGCATAAGGACAGTCAGCGTTGGAGATGTTCTCTAAAGGCCAACTAGCCCCCAGGGCTGCAGCACATCAGGACTGTGCGAGTCAAGCCTCCTAGTCAGAGAGTCATAGTCGATCACTAAAGACTAAGCTGTAAAGTGGACTTCCATGAGTGTTGTCTGTAGAATGAGGGGAAAATAATTATGGTGTGCTGGCTTCCCTAGCTACTAAGCCCAGGGCAAGTCTGACCCAGCACATCCGACTTCCGTGTGTGGGGGAGAGAGTTGTTTTCTTCTAAGTCTATCTGGGGGGAGG
>CM054166.1:32509126-32536626 GCA_028751875.1 Rapana venosa
CCCATTTTTTCGAAATCATACACCTACAGTTTCCAATGTTTACAGAGCAATCATACTCTTATGGAAGTCCTATCTACAAAAAACATTTAACATTGACACGACACAAAGGCGGTCTGCACAATTGCTTGAGGACAGAGAATGACCAAAGAAGAAAGCAGCTTACAGAACAAAGCAGGTAACCGTAGGTACTATGACGAAACAAGTCCAATAAACAAAACAAAACAAGCCAAAATAAAGAGAGAGAGAGAAGAGAGAGAGAGAGAGAGAGGGGTGGGGGGGTGTTAAACCTGTCTGTTTGTCAGAGAGGCCAAATAGACTGATACTTTCACCACTGAAAGCTGACAGTTGAAGGTCCAAGAAAAACAAGTAAAGAGAGAAGGGATGGAGGAGTGCAAACTGGGGTCAGGGTTGAAGGTAAAAGCAAGGGGCAACACTCCCAGTGCAGTGACCCATGTTACAGCTCAGGGGGTGGAGCCTTTGACTCCCCGTGCCTGTGCTCACCAGATCGTGGGTTCCAATCTCTACAGCAGCGTCTGGGGAATCAAAGTGGGGATTTTTCCCGATCTCCTGGGTCAACTTAAAGTGCAGACCTGCCACAGCCTCAACTATTTTTTAAATGTCTATAAAGCATGCAGAACATAACATATGTGCTATTTTATATCTACTTGTTGATTGTTTTTAGCCATGCTTGCTTGTAACTCACATGAATTTTCTCCGCCCTTTGATATATTAAAGATTTCATATTCTTAGTGTATGCACAAACAGATCCTGTGATTGATGTCAGCATTGGTCAAGTTACCAAACATGTATACCCAGCATGCATCCAGCATCTGGTAGAGGGATGGACTCCACCACCTCAAGTGGCTGAAGAGATAGATCTGTCCTGAACAAATCGGTGCAGCTTCTGAAACCAGGGAGAAGAGAGCTGCATCTAACATTGCTTGTCAGTTAGAAGACCTCACTGCTCTGCTCCTTCAGTTCAAATTCTATTTGCTGAATAAAACACCAAGCTTTTTTTGTCAAGTAAAAGGTTCCCATAGAGTGGAAGCAATGTTTGTGCTCATACTTTGTGAGAAATGCAAGTGCTTGAACTCCTCTGGCAGTTCAAGAAACCTGTGGACTGTGTCACAGTTACTTCATCCACCTTTCAATTTGAAAAGCCAGAGACACTGCATGTAGGACTGTTGTTTTGATTGTATATATAACTTCAATTTGAAAAGCCAGAGACACTGCATGTAGGACTGTTGGTTTGATTGTATATTATATAACTTTCAAGTTGAAAAGCAAGACACTGCATGTAGGACTTTGGTTTGATTGTATATTATATAACTTTCAGTCTGAAAAGCCAGAGACACTGCATGTAGGACTTTTGTTTGATTGTAATTATATAACTTGTCAGTCTGAAAAGCCAGAGACAACTGCATGTAGAACTGTCGTTTTGATGTATATATATAACTATCAGTCTGAAACCAGAGACTACGGCATGAGGACTGTTGTTTTGATTGTTAATATATAACTTTCAGTCTGAAAAGCCCAGAGACACTTCAATGTAGGACTGTTGTTTTGATTGTATACTTATAAACTTTCATCTGAAAAGCCAGAGACCCTTCTTGGAGGAACGGTTGTTTTGATTGTATATTATATAACTTTTTTAGTCTGAAAAGCCAAAGACAATGCAGTAGACTGTTGTTTTTATTTATAATTATATAACTTTTTCAGTCTGAAAACCAGAGACGCTGCATGTAGACTGTTGTTTGATGTATATTAATAACTTTTCCAGTCTGAAAAGCAGAGACCACTGCAGTAGGACCCTTGTTTTCTTGATTGTAATAACGACGGTTGAACGGGCGCGAAACGGACTACGCGACGGCGGGCGGCGGAACGAACGAACGAGACGATAAACGAACGCGACCGAACACGAGAACGACGACGATACGCGACGAACGAGAACGTATTAACGCGGAGAATAACGAGTATAAAAAACGAACGCGACGAACGCGGCACGACCTATTAACGAACGAACGAACGTTCGACGGCGAACGGACGAACGCGACCCGAACCGAGGATAAACGCTACGATCCAGCGACGCGCCGACGAAACGAAAACCGGGGGCGAACGCGAACGGTAACGGACAACGAACGTGACGGTTAACGAACCGTTCGACACACGCGATAACGAAAGACGACGACGAAACGACGACGAGAAAACCGAAACGCGTAGGAAACGAACGAACGGCGACGAAACGGAACCGAGCGCGACGTGAAAACAATAGAAACAAAACGAACGAAAAGAAACTAGAACGACGAGAATCGCGACGGGAACGACGACAACAGCCAGCCCAAATTTCCCAATCATACACAACAGCCTTCTTTTGGCCTTTGTGTACCCTTGTGGGAGAAAGGCATTCAGAACTTTGAATAGACTTCAATCCTCCCCTACTATACACTACATTGTAGTGTAGAGGTAAACACTCTGGCAAGAGTGAACATGGTCACTCCCAGCTTACTTTACTAACCATGTCACTTGAATGGCTGAAATAGTTCTTCCCTGTTATGCATCTAGAGGCCTACTACTCTACTACTGGCTCAAGCTGTCTCTGACTTAGAGTGTCCTGTCATCTGGCCTGAATAGTGTAATAGTCTATTGGGCCCAATCTCTGGCTAGCCTGCTTCATGAATAGTCTTTTTTAATGGGATTGTTGGGCCAGGAAGGCTCCCTGTTTACCTTACTCCACCCCACAACCTGCCACTCATTGTATGGAAAACTGACCTGTGGTCTTTTGTTACTCCATTCCTGGGCTAGAGCTCCTAGGTTCACCAAAGTGTCATCTTTGTGTATGGGCCCCACCGACCCACCGATTTTATAAACCCACCACAAAGATAGCACATTCCCACTTGGATGATATCTCAACACAGCAACTAACATGCACGCGGTTTTGTTTTGATTTTTAACAACAATTTTCAACCGTTCCTACAGCACACAATAAGCTACCTTCAGAAAGGCAGAAGTTGGGTTTTTTTGTTTTCTTAAACCTGTGCGAGAGATGTACTGCTGCGTTTCGCATACCATTACCGGGTCCACGTTTTATAGTCACATGCCAAGGACATGTGGGGAGCGGGGAGTCAGAAATGAATTGACATAGACTCCAGAGGAAAATCCCTAACACGGCGCCTCCCTGTGTCTGGATCCCGGCTGTTCAGACCATGAGCTCAGGTTCTAACCACTAGCTATCGCCCCACCTACCTGTTTACCGTGAATGAATGAATGAATGAATGAGAAAACGACAGATGACTATCCAAGCAGAAAGTCGAATGCGGCTACCTCCCTGATGGACGCACGGAACGCACGCAAACCTCTTGCGCACACTACGTTAAATCCTGTTCCGCTTTTCGTAAGAGTAGGCCATGTGTGTGGTGGGAACGATGACAAAATTGACAAACCGCATACACACAGGACTAGATGTAATAAAGCTCATAAAGCCTTATTCCATTATCCTCGATTATAAAAAAATAAATAAATAAATAAATAAATGGACAGAAACTTGACTACACAACAATCTCACCCATTGGTGAACACTCGGAGCTCTAACCAAGAAGGGAAAGAAAGAATACAAAACTAGGACTTTGTGTACCAACCCTCAAACTTCAAAGGTGGGCAATCCCATTTTCAGCGTTTTTATATTTTTGAATAAGGGATAAACCGCATGTGCCGTGTTTTGTTAGGTTTTTTTAACATCCAATCCCATGTGTATTCAGTTCTTTGTAAACTTTTTATTATTTTTTTTTTTTTTTTTTTTTTTTTTTTTTTTGCGCCTCATCTTCTGACGACCCCCCGTCCCTACTTGCTCCCACACCGCACATCTCCATCTCCCCGCCACAGCCACACCCCAGATTTACATTGTTCCATCCTCAGTCGGAAGTCCTCAGGAGCCCATACTATCAGGCCGCCCGTGGGGCCACCAGCCAGAAGGGCCTGCACTGCGCTGGGTCACTTTGGTGTGTTCAGGTGGTGCCTGTTCTGAGCTAACTACGCCCAGGACACCACCTACTACCCCCTACGTAACGACAGTATTAGCTCATCTGCGAGCCAGACGAGTGAGTTGCCCACCCGAGTGAGCAACCACCACAACGTCCCTCCAACGACCGTCCCCCGCGAACCTCCCAACCCCAAAGGCTTGACACAAACTCACCACAGCAACAGAATGTATGGGGAACCGAATCTGAGGTCACCATGAGACCAAGAAACCGGACCACCTAATCAGAGCAATTTTTTTTTAATGCATTATGATCATTGACAATGAGGATGAGGTAATGCAGCTACTGTGGAAGTCAATATGCTTTGACCCTATTGACAGGGTTGTACTCTACTCTTACTATCATAATATATCCCCGACGTCAACCGGCCCGAGAGATCCAGACACCTCATGTTGGTCCAGGTAAGTGTGAGCAACACTCTCAAACTCGCATCCTTAAGTGGATAAAGCTCGACTGTGTGGTCCCAGTCTTTCCCACGAGCCCACAGCACACATGCACTCTGGGAGGAGCCCCGGCCGGAGTTCCGAAAAACTCCCTATGACTCCTTAAGGGAATCGAACCCGCGACTCATCACGTAACCCAAATAGGCGCTGAACCACTTCGCCATGCGGCTGGTGTTTTGTAACTTGACTCCGTTCCCACTGGCACTCAGCCTACTCTTTCGAAAAGCAGTACACTGGTGTAGTAAGACGCTCCGCATTTTTGGAAGATTTTGGCCATTTCGTCTCTAAGACATGACAACTTTTTTTTTTAATGCACACAAGGTGTCGTGTTATAGACCACGATCCCGAAGTCCAGAAGTGGCTACCTGAAGGCTGGCAAAATCTCACCACCTAGAGGCTCAAGCTGAGGAACGAAATAAAAAACACAAGGCTTTTGTCAACCTACTTGGATTTTTTGGTGCTTGTTTGTTTGTTGTTGTTTTGTTTTGTGTTATTAATATTAACTCAGGTGCATCTTTCATGAAAATTGTCATCTTTTGACGACGCTGCGTGCACATAGATGGCCTAGCGGCTAAAAATGCTGTTATTGAGCTGCTAAAGCATGTTTGTTCCAGTGAAGCTAGCAACGGCAAGCATCTTGTGTTGTGCTGTGTTTGTGTTGTGTGTTAGCGGCAATCAATGCAGGGCAGACCAACTTGGCCGCACAGGTCGCTCTACCCTCAGACTTGCTCTAGTGAAACAAATCATTCCCTTAAACTCTTTGGTGTGTGGGTGTTGTGTGTGTTTTGTGTGTTTGTGTGTGTGTGTGGGTGTGGTGTGTGTTGGTGTATGTGTGTGTGCGTGTGTTGTGTGTGTTTTGCGTTGTGTTGTGTGTGTGTGTGTGTGTGTGTATGTGTGTTGTGGTGTGTGTGCTGTGCGTGTGCGTGTGCGAGCGTGTGTGGTGTGTGTGTGTGTGAGTGTGTGTGTGTGTGTCGCGTGTGTGTGTGTGTGTGTGTGGATCCTCTCTCTCTCTCTCTCTCTCTCTCTCCTCTCTTCTCTCTCCGCTCTCTCTCTCAAATGGAATGTGCATACAATGATAAACAATAAGCCTAACTACCATTTCTAGCAACAAAAAATAAGAAGGACTGCAACACAAAGTTTGTGGCTTTGCACTAGTCTGCTGTTACTTACTAATTTAGATAACAGACTAAGAATGCAGCTGTATGTTTAAGCTAGTGACCCATTCATCTTTCGGACCTTCTTCTTCTTCTTAGTCCTTATAGCTCCTAGCGGAGTCATAAGGCCTCAACAGCGTCCCTCCACCTTCTCCATTCCTCTGGCAAGGGCCCTTGGCCTCTTCCCATGTCAGGCGGAGCGCTCAGCTCACCTATCAGGCTTCTCGTCCAGGTCTGTTGGGCGCCTCTCTTCCTTTTCCCCTGCGGGTTCCACTCGAGCACTTGTCGGGATGTTGCAAGGCTCCTTCCGTAGGTGTCCTACCCAACGCCACTTTTTTGCTTTTTCGACCTTTTCCCGATTCAAGATGAAGTGGTTTGAACCTTTTTTGTTTTCATGCAGACCTGTCATGTGTGAACGGGGCAATTGACTCACAGATCGTGTAAAGTGCACGTGTGAAAGCAAAGATCACTGAGAGCTCCCTGGTTCTCATCACTATAATTATAGCTTGCTCACTTCCCCCATAAAAATTTAAAGTTATCCCCCCTGTGGGGAGCCTGGGCCTGCAAGTATAACATTTATAGCATCCCCCACCTCCTAGAAATTCTGTGCAAGGAATCCCTGTTTTTGCCCCTCTCTTTGATTCTGCCTTGTTCTTTTCACCTGTCACTCACCTCATTCTTGTCTATTTACTGCCTACTTGGTCTATTCTCCTGCCTTCCCCCCCCCCCCCCCCCCCCCCCCCCCCCAGAAGACTTGAACAACTCCATTCTCTCCTACGCCGAATCCGGATGACTGGGTCCTGAACTTGTCTGTGTAACGCACGCAACGCATTTTGGCTCCCAATGACAGACAACATAGTTGCTGTTTGACGTCCACCAAACAAGATCATTGGAAAGATTCACTTCAAGCCAAGCTCTCACTTCTGTTTTTAGAATTTTGAAACCGGATAAGCTCCGGCTCTATGGGCCTTCTTTTCCTGGCTCGAAAGAACATACTTTTTAGGTCAACAGTTTGGACTTCTTCTTCTTCTTCTCCTTCTTTCTTCTTCTTCTTCGTCTTCTTCTTCTTCTTCTTCGCAATTCTTCTTCTTCGCAATTTTCTTCTTCTTCGCAATGCTTCCATTCATCGCAAGTCTTTCTTCTCTTCGCAATTCTTCTTCTTCTTCTTCTCTTCTTCTTCTTCTTTCTTCTTCTTCTACTTCTCGCAATCTTCGCAATCTTCCAATTCTTCGCATTTCTTCGCATTCTTCTTCGCAATTCTCTTCTTCTTCGCAATTTTCTTCTTCGCAATTCTCTCCTTCGCAATTCTCGCAATTCCTTCTTCTTCCGCAATTCTTCTTCTTCGCATTTCTTCGCAATTCCTTCTTCTTCCAATTCTACTTCTTCGCAATCTTTCTTCGTCGCAATTCTTCTTCTCTCTTCTTCTACATCTTTCTTCTTCTTCTGCTTCTTCTTCTTTTTCTTCTTCTTCTTCGTCCTACTTCATCTTCTTCTTCTTCTTCTTCTTTCTTCTTCTTCCTTCTTCTTCTTCTTTTCGCAAATCTTCTTCTTCGAATTCTTCTCGCAATTCTTCTTCTTCTTCATCTTCTTCTCTTCTTCTTCTTCGTTCTTCTTCTTCTTCTCTTCTTCTTTTTCGTCTCTTCCTCTTCTTCCTTCTTCTTTTTTTTTTTCTTTCTTTCTCTTTTTTCTTTTCTTCATTCCTTCCTTCTTCTTCTTCTTCTTCTTCTACTTCTTCATCTTTCCAATTCTCTTCGCAATCCTCTTCTCGCAATTCTTTCTTCTTCGCAATCTTCTTCTTCTTCGCAATTCTTCCTTTCTCGCAATTCTTCTCTTCTCCGCATTCATCTCTTCCGCAATTCTTCTTCTTCGTCTTCTTCTTCTTCTTCTTCTTCTTCTTCTTCATTCTTCTTCTCCTTCTTCTTCCTTCTTCTTCTTCTTCTTCTTCGCATTCTTCTTCGCATTCTTCTTCTTCTTTGCAATTCTTCTTCTTTGGCAATTCTTCTTCTTTGCAATCTTCTTCTTTGCAATCTTCTTCTTCTTCTTTTGCAATTCTCTGCTTTGCAATTCTTCTCTTTGCAATTCTTCTTCTCTTCTTCTTCTTCTCCTCAATTCTTTGCGCATTCTTTTCGTCGAAATTCTTCGCAATCTTCTTCTTCTTTTCTTCTACTCTTCGCATTCTACTTCTTCGCAATTTCTTCTTCATCGCAATCTTCTTCTTTCGCAATTCTTCGCAATTCGTCTTCGCAAGTCTTCTCTCGCAATAATAAAAATATTCTACTTCTTCGCAATGCTTCCATTTCGTCTTCTTCTCCTTTCGCAATTCTTCTTCTTTCTTCTTCTTCTTCTTCTTCTTCTTCTTCTTCTTCTTCTCTTCTTCTTCTCTTCTTCTTCACCTTCTCACAATTCTTCCCTTTCTTCTTCACAATACTTCTTCTTCTTTTCCAAGTTCTTCTTCACAATTCTTCTTCTTCTTCTTCTTCTTCTTTTCGCATTCTTTCTCTTCTTCTCTTCTCTCGCAATTCTTCTTCTTCTTCTGCTTCTTCTCTCTTCTCTTCTTCTTCGCATCTCTTCTTCTATCTTTCCGTTCTTCTTCTTCGCATTCTTCTTCTTCTCTCATCGCAATTCTTCTTCTTCTTCTCTTCTTTCGCAAGTCTCTTCTTCTTCTTTCTTCGCCTTCTTCTTCTTCATCTTCTCTTCTTCTTCTTCTTCTTCTTCTTCGTCTTCTATCTCTTCTTCTCTTCTTCGCAATTCTTCTTCTTCTTTCGCAATCTTCTTCTCTTCGCAATTCTTCGCAATTCTCTTCTCATCTTCTTCTTCGCAATTCTTCTTCGTCTCTTCTTCTTCTTCTTCTTTTTCGCATTCTTCTTCTTGCTTCTTCTTCTTCTCTTCTTCTTCTTCTTTTCTTTCGTCCTTCGTCTTTCTTCTTCTCTTCTTCATCTTCTTCTTCTTCTTCTTCGCATTCTTCTTCTCTTCTTCTTCGCAATGCTTCGCATTCTTCTTCTTCTCGCAATTCTTTCGCAATTCTCCTTCTTCTTCTTCTCTCTATCGTCTCTCTCTTCTTCTTCGCAATTCTTCTTCATTCTTCGCAATTCTCTCTTCTTCTCTCACAATTCTTCTTCATAACATCAAAGTAGGTGAGTTGCCCGCATAACCTGTGTGGATAGTATCATCCTTCTTTTGTTGTTTTGTTTTGTTTGAAATTGTGAAGCAAGAAGTTGCTATGTTTCCTTTTCTTTCAAAACCTGTCATTGCTAGCGACGTTACAGTTTTGCTACAAACCATTCCTATTTCCCTTTCAAATCTGTCTGAACAAACTCAACACCATCATCCCCCCCCCCCCCCCCCCCCCACCCCCCCCCCCCCCCCCCCCTCCTTGGTGTTTTGGTGGATTTTTCAATCCTCATTTTGGGGTTTTCCCCCATCTCTCCTCATCAATTCTTACGGCATGCTGCACTCCTAGTCAAGAACCCCCCCCCCCTCCCCCCCCACCACCACAATTCCCCCCTCCCCCACCCAAAAAAAAAGTTCTGCAATTTGGCAGATTCCGTCCTATTCCTGCATCTTTTCTACACTGCAACACGTCAGAACACTGAACAACAAAAAAAACTTGAAGCCCTCATGCCAATCTTTTTTGTATTAAAAACTATATGTTGGCCATGTATAAATTCTAGGTTTAGATAGATACCATCCTCGTTTGTTCTTTTTCTTCTTAGGAACCCTTCAAACACAAACTAGTGTTGTCTATGTATGTTAGTCCCGTCGTTTTCGACGAAGACCTCCAAAACAGCAAGGATGCAAGCTGCTGTTTCGGAAATTGGGCAGAAATTTGATATGTGATATGCCTTGCCCACAGACATCCCATCTCTCGCCAATGCATAAGGACAGTCAGCGTTGGAAGATGTTCTCTAAAGGCCCCAACTACCTAACTAGCCCCCAGGGCTGCAGCACATCAGGACTGTGCGAGTCAAGCATTCCAAGTCAGGGAGAGTCCTAGTCCGTCCACTAAAGACTAAGCTTTAAAGTGACTCCCATGATTGTTGTCTGTAGAATGAAGGGGAAAATAATTATGGTGTCTGGGCTTCCCTAGCTACTAAGCCCCAGGGCAAGTCTGAACCAGCACATCCGATTTCCGGTTGGGGAGAGATTGTTTCTCTAAAGTCTATCGGGGGGGGGGGGGGGGGGGGGGGGTGGGGGGGGGGGGGGGGGGGGGGGGGGGGGGGGGGGGGGGGGGGGGGGGGGGGGGGGGGGGGGGGGAGGGGGGGGGAAGGCAGATGAAATTTCTGTTTTAGAAACAGATAACCAAGCCTAAATTTCATAAATAATAATAATATAAATGATGAGGATGATGATGATGAAATCATAATAATAATAATAATAATAATAATAATAATAATTAATGTTGGAATATATATAGCCTGAATCTTGTAAAGCAACAAATCAAAAGCACTCAAGATTTTTTTTCTCCCTCTCGAGGACAATGGAATAAGCACTCAATGTGCTTTTTCCTTTTACATCCAGTCCCCGTGTGTAATGCGTTTTGTAAATTTTGTCATCTGTTCCCTACCGGCACACACAATGCCTACTCTTCCCCCCTTTTCGAAAAGCGGAACATGATTTAAACGTGTGGCGCCCAGATGTTTATGCATTGCGTTTCGCACACGGGGGTCCCCTCGGTTTATAGTCCTCACCCGAATGACTGTAATAGGAATGTATACAGCACTTATATAAGCAAAACAAAACAAACAAACAAACTAAACAAAGCAAAGTGCTTGCATTCAACCCACTCCTACACATGCAACCAACATTCTGCCTATTTATTATTACCTATAACTTACATAGAGTTTACAACCTCTACAGAGAATGGTGAGTGAGGTGTTGTGTGGTGTGTGGTGTTGTGTGTGTGTTGGTGTGTTTGTGTGGTGTGTGTGTGTGTGTGGTGTGGTGTGGTTGTGTTTTGTTGCTTGCTTTGATGTTGTTTGATGTGCTTTGGATTGTTTCTTTGTTTGTATGTTTGTTTTGTATGTGTTTGCTACCCGGGTTGGTATGCAGGCATGTGAACACCTGGCTGTAGTTGACCTACAGTTCCAGAGAGGAATGTTCCTTCCCCCCTGTTATCTCTACAGCACTGAAAAAACTTACTGAAACCTTACAGACTCTCTCTCTCTCTTTCCTCTCTCCTCTCTCTCCTCACTCTCGCCTTCTCCTCCCTCTCTTGTCCATCCTCTCCTCTCTTCCCACCTCCACCTTCATCTCTCTCTCCTCCTCTCTCTCCTCCTCCTCTCTCACTCTCACTCTCTCTCTCTCTCTACTCTCTCTAGTCACACACACAAACACAGGTTTCGCTCTCTCTCTCTCTCCTCTCACCTCTCATCTCTCTCCTCTTTTCACCACACAACAAGTACAGACTCTCTTCTCTCTCTCTCACTTCTCTCACTCACTATCCTCTCTCTCTCTCTCATCTCACTCTCTCCCCCCTCTCTCTCCTCTCATCTCTCTCTCTCTCTCTCGCTCTCCTCTCTCTCTCCAATTCCTTCTCTCTCCTCAGCTCCCCTTCTCACCAGCCTCGTCTCTCCTCACCATCTCCTCTCTCCACTTCTCCCCTCACTCTCTCCAAGCTTCTCTCTCCTCCCTCTCCTTCTCTCTCTCGTCTCTCCTCCTCTCCCCCCTTCTCTCTTTCTCTCTCTCTCTCGCTCTCTCTCTTTTCACATACAACAAGTACAGACTCTCTCTCTCACTCTCTCTCTCCTATCACTCTCTCCCTCTCTCTCTCACCTCTCTCCACTTCACACACAAAAAGTACAGACTCTCTCTCTCTCTCACCTCCGCTCTCTTTCTCTTTCCCCTCTCTCTCTCATTCGCCTCTCTCTCCATCCCCCTCTCTCAGCCCTCTCTACCTCCTCTCACTCTCTCTCTCTCTCTCCTCTCACCTCTTTTCACGACACAGACAAGTACAGACTCATCTCTCTCACTCTCCCTCTTCTCGTCTCTCTCTCTCATCTCCATCCTTTCACACCACACAAACTTCCAATGTACTACCTCTTCCAAAGAAAACCCAATCCTTCTCGCCTACACGATTTTAGACCTGTAGCTCTCAACATCTCTTGTGAATGAAAACACGGCTGGAAAAGATCAAAATCTCTTCATTTCTTTTCTTTTTCTGCTACAGAGAAAAGACAGACACACTGCAAATTTTTTGCATACAGGTCCTCGAAGAGGGGTGGGTCGAAGATGCCAAACATTCATTTTGAAACAGAGCTGTATAGCCACTTGGAAAACACCTGACCTCATATGCCAGAATATTGATATTGTTCGCCTGGACACTTTAAGTTCAGCTTTCAATACAATCAAGAGGCCTCAACGTTCTGGTTAAACAAAATAATTTCCAAAATTTGACGTAGACATCAACTGTTCGTTGGGGTTTTTTTTTTTTTTCTTAAACCTGTGGAGAGATGTTCTGCGTGCGTTCGCATACCATACCGGGTCTCGGTTTTATAGTCTCATGCCAAGGACATGTGGGGAGCGGAGTCAGTAATGAATTGACATAGACTCCAGAGGAAAATCCCTTAACACGGCGCCTCCCTGTGGCTGGATCCCGGGCTGTTCAGACCATGAGCGCAAGGTCTAACCACTAGGCTATCGCCCCACCTACCACCTGTTTCTGAATGAATAATTGAATGAATGAATGAGATACACAGATGCCACAAAGTCGGAATGCGCTACCTCCCTGATGGACGCACGAACGCACGCAGAACATCTTGCGCACACGTTAAATCCTGTTCCGCTTTTCGTAAGAGTAGGCCATTGTGTGGGTGGAACGGATGACAAAATTGACAAAACCGCATACACACAGGGACTAGATGTAAAAAGCACATAAGCGCTTATTCCATTATCCTCGATATAAAAGAATAAATAAATAAATTAAATAAATGGACAGAAACTGGACTACACACAATCTCACCATTGGTGAACCTCGGAGCTCTAACCAAGGAAGGGAAAGAAGAGATACAAACTTAGGACTTTGTGTACCATACCCTTCAAACTTCAAAGGGTGTGGCATCCCATTTTCAGCGTTTTTATATTTTGAGATAATGGGATAAACGCTCATGTGCTGTGTTTGTTTAGGTTTTTTTTAACATCCATTTCCCATGTGTATGCAGTTTTGTAAACTTTTTATTTATTTTTTTTTTTTTTTTTTTTTTTTTTTTTTGCTGCCTCATCTTCTGACGACCCCCCGTCCTACTGCTCCCACACCGCCATCTCCATCTCCCCGCCACAGCCACACCCAGATTCATTGTGTCTCATCCTCAGGGTCGGAAGTCCACAGGGAGCCCATCACTATCAGGCCGCCGTGGGGCCACCAGCCAGAAGGGCCCTGCACTGCTGCTGGGTCACTTTGGTGGTGTTCAGTGGTGCCTGTTCTGAGCTAACATACGCAGGACACCACCTACTAAGCCCCCTACTAACGACAGTATTAGCTCAGTCGCGGAGCCAGACTGAGTGAGTTGCCCACCCGAGGTGGCAACCACCACAACGTCCCTCCAACGACCGTCCCCCGCGAACCTCCAACCCCAAAGGCTTTGACACAAACTCACCACAGGCACAGAATGTATGGGGAACCGAATCTGAGGTCACCATGAGACCAGAGAAACCGGACCACCGAATCAGAGGCAATTTTTTTTTTAATGCATATGATCAATGACAATGAGGATGAGGTAATGCTGCTACTGTGGAAGTGCATATGCTTTGACACTACTTGACAGGGTTGTACTCTACGCTTACTATCATAATATATCCCGACGTCAACCGGGCCCGAGAGATACAGACACCTGCATGTTGGTCAGGTAATTTGAGCAACACTCTCAAACTCGCATCCGTTAAGTGGATGAAGCTCGACTGTGTGGTCCCAGTCTTCCCACTGAGCCCACAGCACACTCACTCTGGTAGGAGCCGGCCGGAGTCCGAAAAATCCCTATGACTCTTATGGGAATCGAACCCGCGACCTTCCAGTCCGTAACCCAAAGGCGCTAACCACTGCGCCATGGCGGCTGGTGTTTTTGTAAACTTTGACATCCGTTCCCACTGGCACACAATGGCCTACTCTTTCGAAAAGCAGTACAGGTGTATGGAAGACGCTCCGCATTTTGGAAGAGTTGGCCATTTCGTGCTCGTAAGAACGGATGACAACTTTTTTTTTTAATGCACACAGGTGTCGTGTTTAGACACGATCCCGAAGTCAGAATGTGGCTACCTGAATGCTGGGCAAAATCTCACCACTAGGAGCTCAAGCTGAGGAACGATAAGAAAAAACACAAGGCTTTGTCAACCTACTTGGATTTTTTGGGTGCTTGTTTGTTTGTTGTTGTTTTGTTGTTGTTGTTATTATTTTTTAACTGCAGGTGCATCTTTCTATGAAAATTGTCATCTTTTGACGACGCTGCGTGCACATAGGAGTGGCCTAGGCGGCTAAAAATGCTGTTATTGAGCTGCTAAAGGCATGTTTTGTTCCAGGTGGAAGCTAGCAAGCAGGCAAGCATCTGTGTGTTGTGCTGTGTTGTGTTGTGTTGTTAGCGGGCAAACAATGCAGGGCATACCAACATGGCCGAACAGGTTCCGCTCTACCTCAGACTTGCTCTAGTGAAACTAATCATTCCTTACCTCTTTTGGTGTGTGTGTGTGTGTGTTGTTGTGTGTGTGTGTGTGTGTGTGTGTGGTGTGTGTTGTGTGTTGTGTGTGTGTGTGTTGTGTGTGTGTTTGCGTGTGTGTGTGTGTGTGTTGTGTGTGTGTGTATGTGTGTTGTGTGTGTGTGTGCGTGTGCGTGTGCGTGGTGTGGTGTGTGTGTGTGTGTGTGTGTTGTGTGTGTGTGTGTGTGTGCGCGTGTGTGTGTGTGTGTGTGTGTGTCCTCTCTCTCTCTCTCTCTCTCTCGTTCTCTCTTCTCCTCTCTCTCTCTCTCTCTCAAATGGAATGTGCATACTAAAGATAACAAATGCCTAACTACCATTTCTAGCATCAAAAATGAAGAAGGACATGGCAACACAAAGTTGTGGCTTGCACTAGTCTGCTGATTACTTACTAATTTAGATAACAGACTAAGAATGCAGCTGTATGTTTAAGCTAGTGACCCATTCATCTTTCGGACCTTCTTCTTCTTCTTAGTCCTTATAGCTCCTAGCGGAGTCATAAGGCCTCAACAGCGTCCCTCCACCTTCTCCATTCCTCTGGCAAGGGCCCTTGGCCTCTTCCCATGTCAGGCGGAGCGCTCAGCTCACCTATCAGGCTTCTCGTCCAGGTCTGTTGGGCGCCTCTCTTCCTTTTCCCCTGCGGGTTCCACTCGAGCACTTGTCGGGATGTTGCAAGGCTCCTTCCGTAGGTGTCCTACCCAACGCCACTTTTTTGCTTTTTCGACCTTTTCCCGATTCAAGATGAAGTGGTTTGAACCTTTTTTGTTTTCATGCAGACCTGTCATGTGTGAACGGGGCAATTGACTCACAGATCGTGTAAAGTGCACGTGTGAAAGCAAAGATCACTGAGAGCTCCCTGGTTCTCATCACTATAATTATAGCTTGCTCACTTCCCCCATAAAAATTTAAAGTTATCCCCCCTGTGGGGAGCCTGGGCCTGCAAGTATAACATTTATAGCATCCCCCACCTCCTAGAAATTCTGTGCAAGGAATCCCTGTTTTTGCCCCTCTCTTTGATTCTGCCTTGTTCTTTTCACCTGTCACTCACCTCATTCTTGTCTATTTACTGCCTACTTGGTCTATTCTCCTGCCTTCCCCCCCCCCCCCCCCCCCCCCCCCCCCCAGAAGACTTGAACAACTCCATTCTCTCCTACGCCGAATCCGGATGACTGGGTCCTGAACTTGTCTGTGTAACGCACGCAACGCATTTTGGCTCCCAATGACAGACAACATAGTTGCTGTTTGACGTCCACCAAACAAGATCATTGGAAAGATTCACTTCAAGCCAAGCTCTCACTTCTGTTTTTAGAATTTTGAAACCGGATAAGCTCCGGCTCTATGGGCCTTCTTTTCCTGGCTCGAAAGAACATACTTTTTAGGTCAACAGTTTGGACTTCTTCTTCTTCTTCTCCTTCTTTCTTCTTCTTCTTCGTCTTCTTCTTCTTCTTCTTCGCAATTCTTCTTCTTCGCAATTTTCTTCTTCTTCGCAATGCTTCCATTCATCGCAAGTCTTTCTTCTCTTCGCAATTCTTCTTCTTCTTCTTCTCTTCTTCTTCTTCTTTCTTCTTCTTCTACTTCTCGCAATCTTCGCAATCTTCCAATTCTTCGCATTTCTTCGCATTCTTCTTCGCAATTCTCTTCTTCTTCGCAATTTTCTTCTTCGCAATTCTCTCCTTCGCAATTCTCGCAATTCCTTCTTCTTCCGCAATTCTTCTTCTTCGCATTTCTTCGCAATTCCTTCTTCTTCCAATTCTACTTCTTCGCAATCTTTCTTCGTCGCAATTCTTCTTCTCTCTTCTTCTACATCTTTCTTCTTCTTCTGCTTCTTCTTCTTTTTCTTCTTCTTCTTCGTCCTACTTCATCTTCTTCTTCTTCTTCTTCTTTCTTCTTCTTCCTTCTTCTTCTTCTTTTCGCAAATCTTCTTCTTCGAATTCTTCTCGCAATTCTTCTTCTTCTTCATCTTCTTCTCTTCTTCTTCTTCGTTCTTCTTCTTCTTCTCTTCTTCTTTTTCGTCTCTTCCTCTTCTTCCTTCTTCTTTTTTTTTTTCTTTCTTTCTCTTTTTTCTTTTCTTCATTCCTTCCTTCTTCTTCTTCTTCTTCTTCTACTTCTTCATCTTTCCAATTCTCTTCGCAATCCTCTTCTCGCAATTCTTTCTTCTTCGCAATCTTCTTCTTCTTCGCAATTCTTCCTTTCTCGCAATTCTTCTCTTCTCCGCATTCATCTCTTCCGCAATTCTTCTTCTTCGTCTTCTTCTTCTTCTTCTTCTTCTTCTTCTTCATTCTTCTTCTCCTTCTTCTTCCTTCTTCTTCTTCTTCTTCTTCGCATTCTTCTTCGCATTCTTCTTCTTCTTTGCAATTCTTCTTCTTTGGCAATTCTTCTTCTTTGCAATCTTCTTCTTTGCAATCTTCTTCTTCTTCTTTTGCAATTCTCTGCTTTGCAATTCTTCTCTTTGCAATTCTTCTTCTCTTCTTCTTCTTCTCCTCAATTCTTTGCGCATTCTTTTCGTCGAAATTCTTCGCAATCTTCTTCTTCTTTTCTTCTACTCTTCGCATTCTACTTCTTCGCAATTTCTTCTTCATCGCAATCTTCTTCTTTCGCAATTCTTCGCAATTCGTCTTCGCAAGTCTTCTCTCGCAATAATAAAAATATTCTACTTCTTCGCAATGCTTCCATTTCGTCTTCTTCTCCTTTCGCAATTCTTCTTCTTTCTTCTTCTTCTTCTTCTTCTTCTTCTTCTTCTTCTTCTCTTCTTCTTCTCTTCTTCTTCACCTTCTCACAATTCTTCCCTTTCTTCTTCACAATACTTCTTCTTCTTTTCCAAGTTCTTCTTCACAATTCTTCTTCTTCTTCTTCTTCTTCTTTTCGCATTCTTTCTCTTCTTCTCTTCTCTCGCAATTCTTCTTCTTCTTCTGCTTCTTCTCTCTTCTCTTCTTCTTCGCATCTCTTCTTCTATCTTTCCGTTCTTCTTCTTCGCATTCTTCTTCTTCTCTCATCGCAATTCTTCTTCTTCTTCTCTTCTTTCGCAAGTCTCTTCTTCTTCTTTCTTCGCCTTCTTCTTCTTCATCTTCTCTTCTTCTTCTTCTTCTTCTTCTTCGTCTTCTATCTCTTCTTCTCTTCTTCGCAATTCTTCTTCTTCTTTCGCAATCTTCTTCTCTTCGCAATTCTTCGCAATTCTCTTCTCATCTTCTTCTTCGCAATTCTTCTTCGTCTCTTCTTCTTCTTCTTCTTTTTCGCATTCTTCTTCTTGCTTCTTCTTCTTCTCTTCTTCTTCTTCTTTTCTTTCGTCCTTCGTCTTTCTTCTTCTCTTCTTCATCTTCTTCTTCTTCTTCTTCGCATTCTTCTTCTCTTCTTCTTCGCAATGCTTCGCATTCTTCTTCTTCTCGCAATTCTTTCGCAATTCTCCTTCTTCTTCTTCTCTCTATCGTCTCTCTCTTCTTCTTCGCAATTCTTCTTCATTCTTCGCAATTCTCTCTTCTTCTCTCACAATTCTTCTTCATAACATCAAAGTAGGTGAGTTGCCCGCATAACCTGTGTGGATAGTATCATCCTTCTTTTGTTGTTTTGTTTTGTTTGAAATTGTGAAGCAAGAAGTTGCTATGTTTCCTTTTCTTTCAAAACCTGTCATTGCTAGCGACGTTACAGTTTTGCTACAAACCATTCCTATTTCCCTTTCAAATCTGTCTGAACAAACTCAACACCATCATCCCCCCCCCCCCCCCCCCCCCACCCCCCCCCCCCCCCCCCCCTCCTTGGTGTTTTGGTGGATTTTTCAATCCTCATTTTGGGGTTTTCCCCCATCTCTCCTCATCAATTCTTACGGCATGCTGCACTCCTAGTCAAGAACCCCCCCCCCCTCCCCCCCCACCACCACAATTCCCCCCTCCCCCACCCAAAAAAAAAGTTCTGCAATTTGGCAGATTCCGTCCTATTCCTGCATCTTTTCTACACTGCAACACGTCAGAACACTGAACAACAAAAAAAACTTGAAGCCCTCATGCCAATCTTTTTTGTATTAAAAACTATATGTTGGCCATGTATAAATTCTAGGTTTAGATAGATACCATCCTCGTTTGTTCTTTTTCTTCTTAGGAACCCTTCAAACACAAACTAGTGTTGTCTATGTATGTTAGTCCCGTCGTTTTCGACGAAGACCTCCAAAACAGCAAGGATGCAAGCTGCTGTTTCGGAAATTGGGCAGAAATTTGATATGTGATATGCCTTGCCCACAGACATCCCATCTCTCGCCAATGCATAAGGACAGTCAGCGTTGGAAGATGTTCTCTAAAGGCCCCAACTACCTAACTAGCCCCCAGGGCTGCAGCACATCAGGACTGTGCGAGTCAAGCATTCCAAGTCAGGGAGAGTCCTAGTCCGTCCACTAAAGACTAAGCTTTAAAGTGACTCCCATGATTGTTGTCTGTAGAATGAAGGGGAAAATAATTATGGTGTCTGGGCTTCCCTAGCTACTAAGCCCCAGGGCAAGTCTGAACCAGCACATCCGATTTCCGGTTGGGGAGAGATTGTTTCTCTAAAGTCTATCGGGGGGGGGGGGGGGGGGGGGGGGTGGGGGGGGGGGGGGGGGGGGGGGGGGGGGGGGGGGGGGGGGGGGGGGGGGGGGGGGGGGGGGGGGAGGGGGGGGGAAGGCAGATGAAATTTCTGTTTTAGAAACAGATAACCAAGCCTAAATTTCATAAATAATAATAATATAAATGATGAGGATGATGATGATGAAATCATAATAATAATAATAATAATAATAATAATAATAATTAATGTTGGAATATATATAGCCTGAATCTTGTAAAGCAACAAATCAAAAGCACTCAAGATTTTTTTTCTCCCTCTCGAGGACAATGGAATAAGCACTCAATGTGCTTTTTCCTTTTACATCCAGTCCCCGTGTGTAATGCGTTTTGTAAATTTTGTCATCTGTTCCCTACCGGCACACACAATGCCTACTCTTCCCCCCTTTTCGAAAAGCGGAACATGATTTAAACGTGTGGCGCCCAGATGTTTATGCATTGCGTTTCGCACACGGGGGTCCCCTCGGTTTATAGTCCTCACCCGAATGACTGTAATAGGAATGTATACAGCACTTATATAAGCAAAACAAAACAAACAAACAAACTAAACAAAACAAAGTGCTTGCATTCAACCCACTCCTACACATGCAACCAACATTCTGCATATTTATTATTACCAGAACTTACATAGAGTTTAACCTCTACAGAGATGTGTGTGTGTGTGTGTGTGTGTGTGTGTGTGTGTGTGGGTGTGTTGTGTGTGGTGTGTGGTGTGTGTGTGTGTGTGTGTGTTGTGTTTGTTTGGCTTGGCTTTGATGTTGTTTGATGTGGTTTGGATTGTTTGCTTGTTTGTATGTTTGTTTGTATGTGTTTGTACCCTGGTTGGTATGCAGGCAGTGTGACACCTGGCTGTAGTTGACTACAGTTCCAGAGAGGAATGTTCCTTCCCCTGGTTATCTCTGACAGCAGCTGAAAACTTACTGAAACCTTACAGACTCTCTCTCTCTCTCTCTCTCTCTCTCTCTCACTCTCCTTCTCCTCTCTCTCTCTCTCTCTCTTCTCTCTCTTCTCTCTCTCTCTCTCTTCTCTCTCTCTCTCTCTCTCTCTCTCTATTTCACACACAACAAACACAGGTTCGTCTTCTCTCTCTCTCTCTCTCTCATCTCTCTCTCTTTTCACACACACAAGTACAGACTCTCTTCTCTTTCTCTCTCTCTCTCTCTCTCTCTCTCTCTCTCTCTCACTTCTTCTCTCTCTCTCTCTTCTCTCTCTCTCTCTCTCTCTCTCTCTCCTCTTCTCTCTCTCTCACCACCCTCTCACAGACTCTCTCTCTCTCTCTCTCTCTCTCTCTCTCTCACTCTCTCTTTCTTCACACACACAAGTACAGACTCTCTCTCTCCTCTCTCTCCTCTCTCTCTCTTTCCTCTCCTCTCTCCCTCTCTCTCTCTCTCCTCTCTCTCTCTCTCTCTCTCTCTTTTCACACACACAAGTACAGACTCTCTCTCCCCTTCTCTCTCTCTTCTCTCTCTCTCTCTCTTTCACACACACAACTTCCAATGAAATACCTCTTCCAAAGAACCCAATCCTTCTCGGCCTAACGATTTTAGACCTGTAGCTCTCACTTTCTCTTGTGATGAAAACGCTGGAAAAATCGAAAATCTCTCATTTCTTTCTGCTACAGAGAAAGACTTGACCCACTGCAATTTGCATACAGGTCTCGAAGGGGTGGTCAAAGATGCCAAACTATTCATTTTGACAAGTTGTATAGCCACTTGGAAAAAAACTGACTTCATTGCCAGAATATTGTTCGTGACTTTAGTTCAGCTTTCAATACAATGCGCCTCACGTTCTGGTTAACAAAAAAATTTTCCCAAAATTTGACTTAGAAAATCAACTTGTTCGTTGGTGATTGAATTTTTAAACCAACAGACCACAGCGTGTTTTGGCCAACAAAATTTATCTTCTTCGGTTAGATTTACCTGCATGGTTCTCCGCAGGGTTGCGTCCTCTCACCCTTCTGTACATTCTATACACAGATGATTGCAGAAGCAACTATGGAAATTCCTTTCTGGTAAAGTTCGCAGAGGGATAGTGCCTGTTATCCCTTATCCGGATCAGTCTTGACCATGGCCCAGCCCTCCCCGAGTTCGTACACTGGTGTGACGAGGCCTATTGGAGCTAAATGTTTCTAAAACTAAAGACCTGCCTATCGACTTCAGAAGATCAGGGCATAACCCTAAGAAATTATTATCCATAATCAAGAGGTTGAAAACGTTTGAACTATAGTTTTCTGGGAATGTTTTTGACCACAAGTTAAATGGACGTTAACACTGACGCTATTGTCAAAAAGGGACAAAAAAAGTCTGTATTTTCTGAGGAAATGAACTCATTTTTTGTTAGACAAAAAGATCCTTTCCTTTTTTTTACAAGTCTTACATAGAGAGTGTTCTAAGTTTTGCTTTTATTTGTTGGTACAAAAACCTTAGTGTTAAAAACAAGAATGGCCTGCAGAGAATTTTTAAGAAATGCTCAAAAAATAATTGGAAAAGAACAAAGAGATCTCATGTGTTCTGCAATCAGCAGCTTGTACGTAAAGCCACAGCCATTTTGGCTGATCCTTTCTCATGCTTTGTTTCCAGAATTTCAAATGTTGCCTTCGGAACGCCGTTTTCAGTGTCCCATCAGCAAAACCAACAGAAAAAGAAATTTTTTTGTGCCAGTAAAGCATTCGACTTCGAAATTCACAATGATGTTGACTACCTTAGTTCTTCATTTCTCTGAATTATCTGCCTGATTGTCATTGTTTCGAGTGTAGTCAATACATAATTGTGTTGTGTGGGTGTGTGTGTGTGTGGGTGCGTGGGTGTGTGAAATAAGTCTGTGTTCTAGTCAACTGTCCCTTTAAAAAATTGAATTCATATATTGGGGGTATGGTGTGGGTGTGGTGGGCGTGTTCGCACACACAGTACGTGCGTGTGTACGTGTGCGTATATGCGTGCGAAAAATAAGTTTTTATGTCTTCTAGTCAATGGGTTTAAAAATTTTGTTCACAATTGAGTGTGTGCGCATGCGCGCGTGTGTGTGGTGTGTGTGTGTGTGTGTGTGTGTGTCGTGACATTTTTTTTGAAAACCAAATAAAAAATAGCTTTTGTGCCCTGATATATTTGATGGTATCAATCTCTGCCTGTCTATTGTTATTGCCCTTTCATGGGATGTTAAAGTTTTTATTTTGACTTGACTTGACTTTGACAATAAACTCTCTCTCTCTCCTCCTCTCTTTCTCTTTCCCTCCTCTCCCTCTCTCCTCCTCCCCTCTCCCCTCCTCTCTCTCTCTCTTTCCCTCTCCCCTCTCTCTCTCCTCTCTCTCTCTCCTCTGCCTGGACAGCTCTGTTAATTGACCCCCATTAATTCCCGTCCCTTACTCACACCCCCTATAATTTTCCTTTCCTCCCAACCCTTCCCTCCCTTTACCCCACCCCCACCCCCTCCTCACCTCTTGCCCTTTCTAACTGTGAAGGGGATAACAGGCATACCTACATCTAGGTCTTTACAGTCCATTAGTTAACCCAGTATGGTCTTTCGAATTCGTCAGTAGAATAAATTCTA
Source organism: Rapana venosa (assembly GCA_028751875.1). Taxonomy (NCBI): domain Eukaryota; kingdom Metazoa; phylum Mollusca; class Gastropoda; order Neogastropoda; family Muricidae; genus Rapana; species Rapana venosa. The sequence continues at coordinate 32,531,565 of CM054166.1, forward strand.
ATGAAATAGAATTGCATGGTCAAAAGGCTAATTTAAATTTTCTTCTTTGTGTTTCTTTTTTGTTTATTGACTGTCACCACATCTTTTTTTTTGGCTCAGTGGTCAGAGCGCTCGGTTTCTCCAAGCTAAGGTTCAGCAGCATCGAGCGTGGTTACCATGTGGATGGGTGACCGTGTGTGCGCGCCTTGGCTTCAATACAGTTCCCCCAGTACACCCAGCTGAAAATGGGTACCTGCCCTCTTTAGGGTCAGGGAAGATAAAGCAGCGAGGGAGAGGAGATGGGCGCCGCCCTCAATATGCTGGACCCTGGAGAAATTCAGGTCTCTGACACCTTGCTCCCCAGCAACACAATAATATGGGGACACCTTTACCTTTGCATCATTTTCTTGTTGTCTTTGTTTTGGTTAAGGTTTTTTTCAGCTTTTTACGGTTGTGCTTACCCATACTATGCATTCCACTGTATTGCACTGTTCCCATTTGAAAATCACTGTGAGATTGAAAGTACACAGTACATAACAGGATGAGAAGTTTGCCTGCATGACTGTTTCCAAAGAGACCATTGGCTGATTCCAAAGGAAGTGTTTTCCATTGATGAAGATTTCAGCTGTTATGCCAAGGGTTTGTCGTGGCTGAAGGCAATCTCAATATTTTAAAGCATAAGAACATTTTGATGTAGGCATGGGCACGATATTACTTCAACAACTGAAAAAACACTTGGCCTGGGCTAGGGAATCACCTTAATCTGTAGGTCTACTGAATCTGAACCTATTCCTGTGTAAACATTTGTTATAGTGTGTGCTTTGCGCACTATAAGGTTTGAACTCAACCCCTCTTTTCTTCCCCCCTCTTACCCCCTTCTAGAAAGAATTGTTTAACCTGGTGAGGTTAGCAATTCTGAAAGAGTTAAGGTTTCTTTGTCAATCTATGTTACAGTGTGCTGTTTGGACAAACAAATTTCTCCTCTGTTTGTATACCCATGGTTGTGGTTTAGGAATTCTTTAAATCCACTTGAGACTTTTTCTGTAAAGAAACCAATTGAAGTCTGTGTAGTGTCACTCCTCTCAGCTGATGTGTCCAGCATGTCTCTGTGGGCTGGAAGACCTAGCAATTCATTGAGGCCTGTGTACTGTCGCACCTTCTCTCACATTAAGTACCTAGCAGTCTCTGTGAGCTAGAAGACTTGGCTACTCTGTGCCATGGTTGTAGCTAAGTGTTCGCTTATAGTCTCAGGGCTTGTGGCTCAGCCTTTCTCTTTAACAGTCCCTTTGTCATTTACAGTGGAGTCCATTATTCATGGCCTGAGGCATTGTTGTAGAGTGTCCAGTGGAACAGTCATGTGATAAACACTTAGAGCTTGCCACAGCTTGTCTCATTCAACAGGCTTGTGGAGCCTCTCTCTTGATGAATAGCATCCCACTTTCCTTTCTCTATTACCCCCCCCCCCCCCCCCCCCCCCCCCTCTACTGATTTAAAGATTTTGTCTTTTATCAGCACAGTTTAATTTTAGTTCGTAATAAATTTGTTTGTAAGCTGATTTGGATGTGTGGTCAGAATTTGCTAGTCTCAGTTTCCAAATGTATTCATTGGCCAGTTGAAATTAGTAGTCCTCCAAGTAAACTCATATGACAGGGTGTGCATGGTGTTTTAAAGTCATTCTTTTGCTTGCTGTCTGGTGCAACGTTCTTCCTGAAGTTTAACAAGCTGATGTGGGGTGAAACTTGACAAAATGACAGATGGAAAAAGCAGTTCTGCTCCTCTGCTTGAGCTGTGTTTGTTGTTGTTGTGTAGAAGAAACAATAGATTGTGTTACTATAACACCCCTGTGTGGCCTCACATCATTCCTTTGAGTGGAGTGCCAGTGTCCTTAACATCCCCAAACCTTCACCTTCCTTCATATTTAGTAACCATCATTTCTGATTTTATTAATTTCTTAAAGTTTCTTCATATTTTCCCCAGTTAAATCAAAGGCAGAGCTACCTTTCAACAGCTACTAACATTGTGCTTTACAGTTTGTATGTCAAACTATGAACAAGCAATGTATGTCAACTATTTCAGTGCCTTACCCACACTGACTGGAACTTGCAAGAGGCCATTGGGGCACAAAAGCAAATATGCAAAGAACTGTTTAGGGATGAGCACTCCAAGTAGTTCGTTTTCAGGACGCTTTCACTAGTGTTTTGAGAATGCTTTTCCATTCATTTTGTGAGGCGTGTGTCTAGGCACAGTCTTACCCTATGGGATCCTTTACTTTGAGACTAGGGTTGGTTTTTTTGTTGTTGTTTTTGGTTGTTTTTGTTGTTGGTTTTTGTTGTTGTTTGTTTGTTTTTGTTTGTTGTTGTGTTTTTGTTTTTTTTTTGGGGTGGGGGGGGGGGTGGGGTTGGGGGCGGATTCGCAGTGCATGTGCTATACTTTTGTCTGACGTATGGTAGATATCAGAGAGTTGCATTAGCAGGAAGCTTTGGCAGGATCACATTGGCTAGATTACTTTGGCTGGGTCCCTTTGGCTGGGTCATTTTGGTTCAATCACTTTGGCTGGATCACTTTGGTCAGATCACTTTGGTTGGATCGCTTTGACCAGACCACATTCATGGCAGATATGCAGGAATAATACAAATATCAGAAAATGAAATGACAGGAGGTCTGAAGCTGGTTATTCATACAGCAGTATTTATGCTGGATCTTATGAAGAACAAAGACAGGACATTGAAGGACGTACTTATGTAGCACATACTTTTCATTAATTATTTAAATATGAATGCCGAGTACAATGGAGTGAGCAAGGAGAAGAAGAGTTGCAAAGAAGCAAAATGCTAAGAAGTAAAATCCAAAGAAAAAGAATGTGAAGAAGAAAAATACAAAAAAGTAAAATGCAAAGAAGAAAATGAAACAGAAAACCAGGAATTGGGGATCACTAACATCAAAGCTCTTTTTTTTTCTTTTTTTTAAACTGTGCTATCATCATAGATTTGTTTTTAAAAAATCCAGAGAGAGAGAGAGAGAGAGAGAGAGAGAGAGAGAGAGAGAGAGAGAGAGAGGAGAGAGAGAGAAGAGAGAGAGAGAGAGAGAGAGAGAGAGAGAGAGAGAGAGAGAGAGAGAGAGAATGAATCTTTCTTTCTTTGAATGATCTTTACTTTTCAAGGGTAACAGAATAAGCATACGCATACTGTTTTTCATCCGGAGAGGAGACAGACAGAGACAGAGAGACAGACAGAGACAGAGAGACAGAGACAGACAGATAGAGACAGACAGAGACAGACAGACAGAGACAGACAGATAGAGACAGACAGAGACAGTCAGAGACACAAGAGACAGGAGAGAGAGAGATGAGAGAGAGAGAGAGAGAGAGGAAGAGAGAGAGGAGAGAGAGAGAGAGAGAGAGAGAGAGAGAGAGAGATTTAAAAAAAAAATCTAATCGTTCATCCATTTTTGACACTTCTGTCTGACCATACAGGAGAAGGGACAGCTGTCGGTTGCTAGCTCCAGCCAGCAGTGACGTCAGGTCAGGTCTGCTGCCAGCCAGCCCTCTGTCACACTGCCCCACTACTGCTAGCCTATACCACACACCAGTCAGCAAGGTACAACAGCCTGACAAACTAGCCCCTGATGTCCGTTCCTCCACCTCCCCTTTGCCCCCCTCCTCCCCCTCTCCTCATCCTCCTCCACCTCTTCCTCCCCCCCCCCCTCCTCCTCCACACCTCCTCCCCTTCCTTCTCCCTCTCCCCCTCCTCCTCCTTCACCTCTCCTCCTCCCTTCCTCCTCCTCCTCCACACTTCCTCCTCCTCTTCTCCCCCCCTCCTCCTCTCCTTCCCCTCCTCCTCCTCCTTCACCTCTCCTCCCCCTCCTCCTCCTCCACCCCTCTTCGCTCTCCTGGAGGGGGGGGGGGGGGAGGAAGGAGGGGAGGAGGGGGGGGTCCTATCTGTTCGTCTTAATGAGTTCCTTCTACCCCCCCCTCCCCCCCCCCCCCCCCCCCCCCCCCCCCCCCCCCCCCCCCCCCCCCCCCCATCTTAGCCTATTCCCAACAATCCGTTTAGCCTACAGGCACTAGCAGAACTGCACAGTGCTCTAGCCTAGCCTACTCTCTGCATGCACTGTTCTTGTTGTTTACTGTTCTCCTCTTCTCTGTTGTTCTCTTCTGTTGTTCTCCTCCTCACTGTTGTTCTTCTTTCTCTGTTGTTTTGCTGTTTTCTGTTCTCTTCTCTGTTCTTTTCTGCTTTCTTACTTAGTGTTCTCTGTTGCTCTTCTCTGTTCTCTGTTGTTCTCCCCTTCTCTGTTGTTCTCCTCTTCTCTGTTGTTTTCCTTTCCTCTGTTGTTCTCCTCCACTTCTCTGTTGTTCTCCTCTTCTCTGTTGTTCTCCTTTTGTCTGTTGTTTCTCCTCTTCTCTGTTGTTCTCCTCTTGTCTGTTGTTCTCCTCTTCTCTGTTGTTCTCCTCTTCTCTGTTGTTCTCCTCTTCTCTGTTGTTCTCCTCTTCTCTGTTGTTCTCCCTTTCTTTGTTGTTCTCCTCTTCTCTGTTCTCTGTTGTTCTCCTCCTCTCTGTTGTTCTCTCCTCTTCTCGTCTCTGTTGTTGTCCTCTTCTCTTCTCTGTTCTCCTCCTCTTCTCTGTTCTTCTCCTTTCGCTCTTCTCCTCTTCTCTACATCTCCTCCTAAGAAGTCTGTTAGGGCATGCAAGGCACTTCAGTCTCTTTTTTCATCCCAGGCAAACTGAGCCTAGCGGAGTCCAATTCCTGTCCAGTAACAGAGTGCATGCTAGGTGTGTTTCTGTTACACACTAGATTGGCGGCTTAAATTACGGTATCTTTAACACGTATAATTTGATCTCCTGCTCGCGCATAATTATACACGAAGGAAATCAAGGCAGAAACAGGTCTGTATTAATATTAGATTGACCTGGGAGATTGTAAAGATTCCTATCACCTTTAAATCACCGAGGCCATCAAATCGTGGGTTCGAATCTTGGTAGCTCTCTCTCTCTCTCTCTCTCTCTCTCTCTCTCCTCTCTCTCTCTCTCTCTCTCTCTCTCTCTTCTCCTCTCTCTCTCTCTCTCTCTCTCTCTCTCTCTCTCTCT
>CM054166.1:32541626-32546626 GCA_028751875.1 Rapana venosa
TGTTGTATGAATAATGTATTATCAGCTAGTGTTGTGTATGTATTATTTTATGTGTTGTTGAGTGAATGGTGTATGTATGTAATGTGACATTATGTGAGTATTAGTAATGTGTCAACAAGTAAATCAACGCATCCATGTTATTTAATGTATCAGGATATAAATGGTCATTATAGCTATTTGTTTTGTTGTATTCAACAAAAGCCTTATAAGTCAAGAGAAATTTCAGCTGAGTGGACTTGCAAAATCACACAGCAAGTGACTCGTGATATTCAGGCTCCCTCTTAATAAAAACCAGGCTGGTTCACAATCATGAAACCACCAGGGAACATTACCGACAGCACAACATTTCGAAATTTCGAACATCTGTCTTCTGTTGTTCAAGCTTCCCAGGAACATGCACGTGTGATAACATGAACCTATTTTCCCCCCGAGCTAAAGTTGTTGGGTGTTTTTATCCCCCCCTTCTCCTTCTTATCGCTGTGTTGTTAGAAGTGCAAGCAGGGCTGTTCTTCACACCACTCCAGTCACAGGAAACCAACACTTTGACCAGTCCTTTTACGTAATGTGGCTGTCAACAGAGCTGAGAAGGATCAACGCACCATGTTCTTTAATGCTGTAGTCAGCGATATTGAGAGGAATGGGGGGAAACAGTGACAGTGATGATATAGCATACGGTTGGGGTTTTTTTTTTATAAAAAAGAATGCTCTTACTTGTGAAGTATGTTGTGATTTTGAAGCTGTGTAAACTATTTGCAAAAAAAGTACTACACAAGGTTTTTGAACGCTTTCTTCGGTCGTACTGTTGCGCCACACAGACACAGACACAGACACATACATACACACACGCACGCACGCACACACACACACACACACACACACACACACACACACACACACAACACACACACATGGGTGAAGCAAGAAAAGAAGGCAAGAGAGAAGAAGGAAAAGAACTGACGGAGAAACGCACAGAGGAAGCAATTAGGAAGAAACGAAGGAAAACACTAACAGCCAATACCAGAGGGCGTGTTGTGTGTGTGTGTGTGTGTGGGGGGGGGGGGGGGGGGGTAGATGTTGACGGGCAGAGCAGTGGGAGAGGCTACACACAACAGAAGCCCTCCCACTGTGGAAAGAGAAATGACTTCAGCAATCAGCGTTATTATAATTATATTGCTCTGTGTGTGTGTGTGTGTGTGTGTGTGTGTGTGTGTGTGTGTGTGTGTGTGTGTGTGTGTGTGTGTGTGTGTGTGTGGTGTGTGTGTGTGTGTGTGTGTGTGTGTGTGTCCTTCCTTCCTTCCTTCCTTCCTTCCTTCCTTCCTTCCCTTCCCTCCTTCCTTCCTTCCTTGACTCATTCATTTTTTTTCTTGCTTCCTTTTTTTCGTTATATCAAATAATAATAATAATAATAATAATAATAATAGTAATAATAGTAGTAATAATAATAATACATGGAATTCATATAGCACCGAATCTTGTAAAACAAAGAAATCGAAGCGCTTGCACTTAAATCATTTACACGCATGCAACTTTCCTCAAATATCACGAATAACAGATTTAAAATTTATGCGCCGGGAACCCCCCACCCCCCCGCCCCCAAAAATTTTTAAAAAAAACAAAAAACCTCGGAAAACCCTTAGTGGTGGAAGGAGCTTTGAAAAAGGGGGAAAGGATTGGGGGGGAAAGCCAAAAAAAGGAAAATAAGTGGTTTGGGGCTGGTTTAAAAAGGAAAAAGGGGGCTTTTTTCGAATTCTTCTTTTTCCCCACCGGAAAAGGGGGGGCCCAAATTTTGTTTGTTGGGGTTTTTTGGGAAAAAAATTTTCTTCCCCCCTTCCTTTTTTCCTTTCTTTCTTTTCCTTTGGGGAAGTTTTTTTGTTTTTTGTTTTCCCCTTTTTTTTTCCCTTCCCTCTTTTTTTTCTTTCCCCCTTTCCTCCTTCTCTCTTTTCTGTCCTTCTTCTCCTTCTCTCCTCTCTCCTCTTTTTTTTCTTTTTGTTTTTCCTTCCTCTCTCTCTCTCATCCTCCCTCTCCCCTTTTTCTCTCCCCCTTCTCTCTCTTTTCTCTCTCCCTGATTTGGCCTACAGCAAACACAACACCATGGTATTGTAGCGTCTTTAATAAAGAGCCTTCTTTAACCACTTTTTAAAAGCATAAACGCCCTGTCTTGTATGTCAATGAAATTTGGGTGAAAGTGTCAGTCTAGATGGGGGGTTCAATTGAATTGGGGCAATACAATAAAAAAATAAAGCTTTTTCTTTTTTTGTCTTGGAATAAATGGATTGTTTCAAAAGGGGTGATAAGTTTTTGATCTTTGTGCGTAGCTTTGTTTTTATAGTCTGCAGAAACTTTCCTGGAAAAAATGCCCGCCAGATGTTTTTACGGGTTTAAAAGGGCCCCTTCTGTAAGTCACAATTAAATTTAGCCATAAAGGGGAGGCGATCTATGGTTTGTTTTTTTAAATAAGGGAGGTTATCTCCTTTGTGAATTTTTTAGAGTTCCATACCTTTTTTGCATTTTTTCTCTGTGACAAATCTTTTTGTGTACGCAAGAAATTTTTTGCTTGTCTGGTGTATTTTCCACCTAAAAGGTTCGCCTTTTTAACTTTTGACAGTAATGGAATTGTATTTTGGAAGAATGTTTGAAAATTGTGGGGTGACCGGAAAAGAGATATAAAACTTTGTGGAGACTTAAACATCAGGACCTCAAATTTTCTGTCAGCAGGTAGAAAATGACTTTAGTTCGTGTAAAAAGAAAAGTAGTCTCTCAGCAGAAAATCGTAATTCTGAAGATTGTGTTATAAACAATTAGGAAATTACTATTGAATTGTGACTTCTTTTTTTCAAATTCTAAATGGCGTATGTAATGGGACCAAAAAGGACGCATACAAAACATCTCTGATGGAGGATGTAGGTTAATGATTATTTTTTAGTGTCAGTGTTTTGTTTATTTTTTTGAATGTCTTTGTTTGTTGCCAGCGTTCGATTTTGATCCCTTTTCTGTTAATTATATTTTAAAACCAGTATAAAATACAGAGGGGGAAAAACTGAGAAGCCTCTGTTAGGGGGATGAAAACAAACTCTCATTTTATAAAGAAAAACCCGGATGTGAACATGGAAAAATTTTTATTAATCCTTCAGAATTGATGAAAATTAATGAAGCTTTGATTTGTTTAAGGGTTTATAAAACCCAAAGGTGATTGTTGAAAAAAAAGGTAATATCAATAAAAGTCCCAAAATGATATTTGGTTGAAATGAATTAAAAAGTATGAAATTAAGGTCAGAAAACTTTGAAAAATTCCAAAAAAAACTTTAAGAAATGAGGACAAAAACGTGTACTGTGTACAAGAAGGGAATATAAATGCTGTTAAACGAAAAAAGAAACATATAAAAAAACCCTTTATTGAGATTGATGTAAACTATCTCTTCTCAAATCCGTTTGGAAAAGTTTTTAAGAAGGGTTTTTTAAAAAAGTCACCCAAAGAATAGAAAACATTTTGACAGAGGGGTTTCAACTTTTCAAACCCCCTTTTGGGAGAAAATCTTTTTGCCACTCCATTTTAATGTGTTGACAGTGAGGAACTGAGGAAGATTTTGATCGCCCATACTAAGACAAAAATTTTTGGGGGGACTTAGAAAAAGGTGAGAAAGCACCCAGTCCGATCAAATCTTGGTGAATGCTAAAAAGGAGGTGAAAAAAAATTTTGCTTTTCCTTTTTAAAAATTTAAAAAAATTTTTGATGATGGTCTTTTCCAGATAAAAGGGAGAATCATAAAACTAAATTGCTAAAAAGGGTGATGTTGATAACCCTAATAATACCGGGGGAATTCTCTTCGAAAAGATAAGATTTTATACTATTATTAACAAAAAGGTTCGGGAAAGGGTTATGAAAAATAAATTTTCAGGGAGCCCAAGCGGTTTTTAAAAGAGGATATCCACTATAGATCATATGTTTACCTCAAGGTTTGTACAAACAGTTTGCTCATAACCCTAAGCTCTTGTACATTTTTTGACTTTGAAAAAAAAACATTGATTCTGTTAACAGGAACTTGTTGTGGCCCATTCTCCTGAAAAATGGTGTAAGGGTAAAAACTATTACATGTTTGAAAAGCATTTCAGAATGTCAAAAAAGCGAATAAAATGGGAACTAAATGAATGACAAATAACTGTACCCTGGTTTAAAAGGGGTTTGTTTTGTTTTTGTTTTAAATGAGTTAGGGAATTATATGGTAAAAGGGGCCCCCCCCCAAGTTTTTTAATTTTTATTTTTTTGTGCGATAAGGGAACCGAAAGAAACATTTTAGGTTAAAAAAAGGGTTTTTTGTGCAAAAATCATGGTCTTAAGGTTTTCGAGTAAAGGTAATTCTTTGTTTCGAAATTTTATTGCTCTCATGAAAAAGGTTTGTCAAGGTACAAAGCGGTTTTTAAAATTTTTCTTTTTTTTTTACTAACTTTTTTTTTTCAAAACCTAAAGTCTGGGCAATAGTAAACAGGGCTTTTGTTTTTTTTAAAAAAAAGAATTTAATAATAACCTTTTGTGTTCAAAGTTTTTTTTATGACAAAAAAAATGTTTTTTTATGGTTTTTTTTTTGGTGGTGTAACCCGGAAATGATTTTTTTAAAGCGTTTTTTTGGGGTTTAATTCACCCAATTTTCTGTTTATAGTGAATAATAATAATTTCCCGTTAATCGCTTAAGAACATTGTTTGGTTAAATCTGCAAAAATGAAGAGGTACCTTTAAAAAATTAAAAATCTTTTATTTGTTTTAAAAAAAAAACGGGGAAAAAATATATTTTTTGAAACCCGGGTTTGGATTTTTTGGCTCAACCAAGGGGTTTTTGGAAATTGGAAAGGAGTTTTATTTTCGCTTTCAGGCAAAATTGATTAGCCATGGCACAATGGGTGAATATAACAAAACAGTGAAAAAGATTTTTTAAAGTCAGGGGCAATTTAAAAATTCGCATGATTCCAAACTTATCTTTAAAAAACTTGATTGGAATTTTACATTT
>CM054166.1:32551626-32554126 GCA_028751875.1 Rapana venosa
GTGTGTGAGTGTGTGTGTGTGTGTGTGTGTGGTGTGTGTGTGTGTGAGTGTGTGTGTGTGTGTGTGTGTGTGTGTGTGTGTGTGTTCTTGACTGTTTTCTTCTTTTTTTCTCTTTTTGAGTGTGAGAGCATGGTGTAAAGAAGCCCTGTGCTTATCCATTTACTCTCAATAAACAGTTCGAGTTCTCTCTCTCTTTCTCCATCTCTCTCTCTCTTCTCCATCTCTCTCTCTCTCTCTCTCTCTCTCTCTCTCCATCTCTCTAACTCTTTTCCCCCTTCTCTCTCTCTTGTTTTGTTTTGTTTAGAGTTTTCACTCCTTATTTGGTCACATCCGGTTTCCTGCTTCACATGAAAAAGTGAAATTCAAACACAACACACAACACATCAACATTACACTAACATACACAAACACACAACACAACACAACACACTAACACACACACAACCAACACAACACAACACCAAACACACAACACACAACACACACACACACACAACACAACACAACACACACAACTAACACACACACACTAACACACACAAACACACACACACACACACCACAAACACACACAAACACATACACATTACACTAACATACACAAACACACACACACAACACAACACACTAACACACACACACACAACACAACACACACACAACACACACACACAACACAACACAACACACACACAACACACACACACACCACACACACACACAACACACACACACACACACACACACACACACAAACACACACACACATAACACACCAAAACACAACACACCACATTACACACACACACACACCCACCACACACACACACAACACACACACACCACAACACACACACACATACACCACACACACACACACACACACAACACACACACACACACACACACCACACACACAACACACAACACACCAACCCACACACACACACACACACACACACACACACACACACACACACACACACACACACACACACACCCCTGTATGCACCACGCTGTTCTCTCTCCACATGCATTCCATATTGCCGGCACAGTTTTGTTTTGCCTTAAGGTAATAGCTTCCTGTCTGTAAGATCCATTTAAAACTTCCAGACATTTTTTTAATAGACAGTTTATCATACTCCGTGTGTGTGTGTGTGTGTGTGTGTGTGTGTGTGTGTGTGTGTGTGTGTGTGTGTGTGTGTTGTGTGTGGGGGGGGGGGGTGGGTAGAAGGGTGTGTGTGTGTTAGGGTGGTGGTGGTGTGGTGTTAGGGGTGTGTGTGTGTTGTGTGTGTGATAGTGCTAGTGTGTGTTAGTGTTAATGTCTGTGTGTGTGTATGTGCGTGGGTATGTGTGTCTCTCTCTGTGTATGCGTGTGAGTGTTGTGTGTGAGTGTGTGTGTATTTGTGTGGTGTGTGTAAGATAGAAAGAGACAGACAGAGAGGGAGACAGACACACACACAACTCAGAGTCTCTCTCTCTCACACCACACACACACACATACACACACACACACTCACACACACACAACACAACAAACACTCACACACACACTCACACACACACAACATACACACAAACACACAACACACGCACACAATACTTGCATACACCCACATATACACACATACACCCACATATACACACACTAACACATACACACAACACTCACACACAACACAAAAACACACACACACACACACACACCACAACACACACACACACAACAACACACAACACACACACACACACACACACACATAGACATATCTACACAACAACATACACACTACACACAATGCATGCACCACGCTGTTCTCTCTTCTGTCTGTCTGTCTGTCCTCGACTCTCTGTCTCTCTCTCCTCCTCTCTCCTCTCTCTCTCTCTCTCTCTCCTCTCTCCTCAATTGTATCTCGATCTTTCATCTCTCTCTCTCTCTTCTCTCTCTCTGTCTGTTAATGGATCAGATTGTGTCTGAACCATTGTTACTGTTGGACATTGTGTTAGGGTTGATAAGAAGTCCGACAACTCAGTTTTTTTCGTAGTATGTTAAAGTGGATTTTTATTCAGTACTGTTTTCTAACATTTTTCAGTTATCGTTTGCTTTTTCTTGTTAATTTTCCCCCGTCTAAAATTACTAAATGTGAATAGACGTTAAACTGAAGATATCTCTACATGCATTCCACATTGCCGGCACAGTTTTGTTTTGCCTTAAGGTAATAGCTTCCTGTCTGTAAGATCCATTTAAAACTCCCAGACTTTTTTTTTTGTAGACAGTTTTTTCATACTTCGTGAGATGTGTGTGTGTGTGTGTGTGTGTGTGTGTGTGGGGTGTGTGTGGTGTGTGGTGTGGGTGTGGGGTGGGGGGGTGGGGGGGGTGGGGTGGAATGAGTGTGTGTGTTAGTGTGTGTGTGTGGTAGGTGGTTGTGGTGGTGGGGGGCGTTGTTAGTGTGTGAGTATGTGTGTGTATATGTGTGTTAGTGTTTAGTTGTGTGTGTCT
>CM054166.1:32564126-32598240 GCA_028751875.1 Rapana venosa
GGAAAAAAAGAAGGGAAAACTACATTACAATTTTTTGGTTTTCCGTGAAAATTTTTTTTTAAAAAATGTTTTTAAACAGCCAAGGGCCTAAAACAAGTGTTGAATGGGTTTCCTGGCCCCCAAAACCTTTTCCTTTTTCTTTTTTTTTTCTTTTTCTACAGCCTTTCCCGGGGAGATGACTGCCAACTGGAAACGCCGGGGAGCAGCAGCAGCAGCAACAACAACAACAGCAACAACAACAGCAGCAGCAGCAAGAGGGAGAGAGAGAGAGAGAGGGGAGAGAGAGAGAGAGAGAGAGAGAGAGAGAGAGAAAAGAATAGAGAGAGGAGAGAGAGAGAGAGAGAGAGAGGGGAGAAAGAAACAGCGTGGAGTATAGAGTGAGTGTATGTGTGTGTTTGTGTGTGTGTTTGTGTTTGTGTGCGTGCGTGCTTGTGTGTGTGTGCGTGTGTGTGTGCACGCGCGCGTGTGTGGGGACACAATGATGTTTATTCTTGTTACTGTTATCTTGCCGATGCACTGTTTTTATTATTGTTGTTGTTTGCTGCTGTTGTTGTTGTTATGTTGATGTTCTTTGATGTGCATACACTAATAAAATAATACTTATAAAGAAGCTCATTTACTATCTCTTTCTGATCAGCGAAAACTGGCAGTATCAAAATATGTGGTTCGTAGTATCTCTATTCCAAATTCAGTAAAAGAGGAAATATTTATTAATCAAGACACTGATTTTCCTAAACGGGCACGCAATATTTCATTTCTGCAGCCAATTAAAAATTATACAGACACATTTATGAAAGAAAATGACATCGATATATCAACAATTCCAATTTTACCGATTGTTCCTCAATTACCTCCTTGGGAACATATTTCAGCTAAATTTGACATTGACTACACGGAAATAAAGAAAAATGAAGATCAAAATCTTCTCACCGTTGATGTAAAAAGTCACTTAGAAAAAAAATTATTCTAATCACTTAAAAGTGTATACTGACGGATCTGTATTAGAAACAGGCAAAAGTGGTGCTGCATATGTGATTCCGACTTTAAAAGTTCAAAAATCTTTTCATTTAGAACAACATTTTTCTATTTTTACTTCTGAATTATTTGCAATTCTTATGGCTTTGAATTTTTTGTCTGATACTGCTATTGATGTTTGCCAAATTCTGTTTTGCGTTGACTCAAAGGCAGTGTTAATGGCATGGCATGGTAAAATAAGGAATGATATTGTATTTGAGATAAATTCCTGATACATTCTATTGCAAGCAGAGGCATCAGCATAACTTTTTTGCTGGATCCCCTCTCAATGTGGAATTTTTCGAATGAGCTGGTTGATTCTTTGGCAAAACAAGGTGCCTCTGAATACAGTACTGAAGTGTTTGATTCTAATCTTGCATTGTCGTCTTATGAAATTCATTCTAAGTTAATGAAATGCATACATTCAAAGATTATAGAAAAACATTATCAGCAGTTTCCTTGCCCACGGAAATTAGAAATTCTAATACATAAACCTGAGATTAAATGCATGGAATACTAAATATTCAAAAAATGTAACATGTTGTTGTTCTATTCCACTTTCAGTCCACCAATTTGTTGTTTGATTGCCCAATTCTTCTTGACATGTATAAAAGGAGAGGTTTAGATATTCATAAGAAATATGCCACTAGTCAAGAAGTTTTATATGACTCTCAGCAATTCATAGTGTCAGTTGCTGAAGTTTATATATTCTTCACCTGTAAAACCTTTACTGTAATTTCTATATATATATAATATAAAATATTAATATATATATATTTATATATATGTACATTCATATATATATATATATATATGTATATATTTATATACCTATGTGTGTGTGGATGTGGGTGCGTGTAGGGGAGAGAAAGAGAGAGAGAGAGAGAGAGAGAGAGAGGAGAGAGAGAGAGAGAGAGAGAGAGAGAGAGAGAGAGAGAGATGCGGTGTGTAATAATAGGTACTTTTGGGATGAATGCGGGTGTGTCTAAATCACCATGTAGTGAATAGACATTAAACAAAACAAAACAAAACAAAACACTAATAAAAGCATGAACGCATGGTCACAACACACACATGTAGCACACACACACGCACACACACACACACACACACACACACACACACACACACACACACACACACACACACAAAACACACCACACACACACACACACACACACACACGGTATTTGTCCTTCCTCAGTATGCATAGTGTGTGAACACATCATTAAACTAATAAGTAACGGTAAAGGAGTCCCATAACCTATAAGGTCGTAGGGGAGCGAGGCGTCAGAGACCTCACTTCTCAAGGGGCCAGCATATTGAGGGCGGCGCCCATCTCCTCTCCCTCGCTGCTTTACCTTCCCTGACCCTAAAGAGGGCAGGTACCTATTTACAGCTGTGAACTGGGGAACTGTACTGAAGCCAAGGCGCGCAAACGATCACCCATCTAAATTGTAAACACGCTCGATGCTGCTTAACCTTAGCTGGGGGAAAGCGAGTGCTCTGACTACTGAGCTATCCCGTCCCCAACTAATAGAGATATTGCTTAGGAAAGAAAGAAAGAAAGAAAGAAAGAAAGAAAGTAAAGAAGAGAAAAAAAAACACAATCCAAAACTAAGACAGAACCCATTTCACGCTGCCGATTACAATTTGAAAATTCCAAAAGAAACCCTTTAACAGTGAAGCAGAAACAAAGTAACAAAGAAAGAAAGAAAGTAAAGAAAGAAAAGAAAGAAAAGATGAAAAGAAAGAAAGAAAAGAAAAGTAAAGGAAAGAGAGAAAGAAAGAAAGTAAAGAAAGAAAGAAGGAAAGAAAGAAAGTAAGAAAGGCATAAAGAAAGAGAGAAAGAAAGAAAGAAAGAAAGTAAGAATGAAAGAAAGAAAGAAGGAAAGAAAGAAAGAAAGAAAGTAAGAAAGGCATAAAGAAAGAGAGAAAGAAGAAAGAAATCGAAAGAAAGAAAGAAAGTAAAGAAAGAAAGAAAGAAAGATAAAGAAAGAAAGAAAGAAAGAAGGAAATAAAGAAAGTAAGAAAGGCAGAAGAAGAGAGAAAGAAATAAAGACAGAAAGAAAAGAAAGACAGAAAGAAAGACACACAGAAAGAAAGTAAAGAAAGAAAGAAAATAAAGAAAGAAACAAAGAAAGAAAGACAGAAAGAAAAGTAAAGAAAGAAAGTAAAGAAAGAAAGTAAGAAGGAAAGAAAGAAAGTAAGAAAGGCATAAAGAAAGAAAAGAAAAGAAAAGAAAAGAACGACAGAAAAAAGAGAAGTAGAAAGAAGAAAGAAGAAAGGGTAAAGAAAGTAAAGAAAGAAAAAAAGACAAGAAATACAGAAAGACAGAAATAAAGAAAGAAAATAAAGAAATAAATAAAGAAAGAACAGAAAAGACAAGAAAAGAACGAGAGAAACAGAAAAATCCTTAGGAAGGGGGGAAAAAAGGAGAAGGAAAAAACAACAAAACAAAAAAACCCGCCTAGCACATTCATTGCTTATTTCATGCTAACACTTTGTGACAGGGAAGGTGAAACATGTACAGAAAGAGGAACAGGGGGGGGGGGGGGGGGGGGGGGGGGAGGGAGGGGGGGGAGAAGGGGGAGGGGGGAGGGGGTGGTCATTATGACTATAGAAGAAAAGACGGTGGGGGAAAAAAAAACCCACCAAACCCACCACCACCACCACCCAGGAAAAGACCCATCCATATTCCTAGCGTGGTCCCAGAGAAGCCACGGACAAGGGAGCCTGGCTAGGCCTAGTGGTTAGAACACCGCGCTCTTAACCTGAAGGCCCAAAGTTCGATCCACCACCAGCACGTTTACTCCAAGGGATATTTCCTTCCGGAGTTAATAACATCGATGCTGACTCCTCTCTTTTCGCAAATCCCTCAGAGAAGACTTACAAACTGAGATCCTGCGTGTAAACGCACGCAGAACATCTTCCGCACATGTTAAACAAACCAAAAAACAACAAAAAAACAAAACAAACCACCACGTTACGCCTTTTAGAAGAGTATGTCATTTCTAAATTTATTTTTTGGGCCAGTGGAGAAAGGATGACAAAATTGAGCATGACAAACAGCATGCATACTGGTGACGTGGTTAGACATCTCCCCCCCCCCCCCCACTCCCCTCCTCCGAAGTCAGAATGTGGCTACCTTTATGATGGGTTAAAGGTCAGATTCGCACAGTTTCACCATTGGTGAACTTCGGAGGTATAACCAAGGAAAGAAAGGGAGGGGGTGGAGGTGGAGGTGGAGGGGAGGTGGTGGGTGGAGGATGGGGGGGGGGGGGGGGTGTTTAGCGTTTTTCATGCTAACAAGTTGTGGGGGGGGGGAAAACAAGGGGGCAAAGAGAGTACTTGTAGACGGGTGGGATGGGGGGTGGGGGGTGGGGGGTGGGGGGGGGGGAGCTTCTGTCATCTCACTGTAAAGCTGTTTTAACAGCTGCCAAATCAGATCTGTCTCTTCACTTAACAGCCATTCTATGTCATACTGTTTGCAGACACAGCAACACTTAATTATGATACCGCTGTCTGTGTGTGTTGTGTGTGTGTGTGTGTGTGTTGTGTGTGTGTGTGTGTGTGTGGTGTGTGTGTGTGTGTGTGTGTGAGAGAGTAGTTCTGTGTGTGTGTGTGTGTGTGTGTCTGTCTGTCTGTTCTGTGTGTCTGTGTGTCTGTTCTGTTCTATGTGTCGTCTCTGTGTGTGTGTCTGATGTTTGTCTGTCTGTCTGACTGTCAGACAGACATACTCTCTCTCTCTCTCTCTTCTCTCTCTCTCTCTCTCTCTCTCTCTCGCTGCATCCATGTTTCTGTCTATCTGTGTCTGTATCTGTGTGTGTGTCTCTGTCTGTCTGTCTGTTTGTCTGTCTCTGTCTGTCTGTCTCTGTCTGTCTGTCTGTTTGTCTCTCTCTCTCTCTCTCTCTCTCTCTCTCTCTCTCTCTCTCTCTCTCTCTCTCTCTCTCTCTCACTCTCTCTCTCTTTCTCTGGGTAAAGATCTGCTCATGCATATATACTTTTGTGTTTATGCCACAAAACATGCATGCACTCACAGACGAACACACACACACACACACACACACACACACACACACACCCACACACACACACACACACACACACACACAGAATTGACAAAACCGCATACACACGGGGGCTGGATGTAAAGAAAGCACATTAATGCTTATTCCATTATCCTCGATATAAAAGAATAAATTAAAATAAAATAAATCAAAACACACACACACACAGACACACACACAGACCACCACACACACACACACACACACACACACACACCACACCCACACACACACACACACACACACACACACACACACACACGCTTCCTTCCCATTACCCTTTGCCTTCACCTATCCCGTGATATAAGCCCAGTCTGTTAGACCGTAGGGGGCACCACTGAAGATTTTACAACCAGCTTCCTCCATTCCTCGCCGTTCTCTCAGCTCTCCGTAGCAAACCGTTCCACTCAAGGCCAGTCTACTCGCTGATGATGTCGATCTTCCCATCGTTTTCTCTGTCTGCCTCTTCTTCGTCTCCCTCCTTGTACTGTTCCCTGTAGGACAGTCTTGGCTAGTCCAGATGTTGGGGTTTTTTTGTGACGTTCCCGTACCACTTCAGTTTGTATGTTTGTTTGGTTGTTTTCCGCTGATGTCACGAGGTCTTCATATGGTCCATTATATTACCCTAACATCTGTTAAAACAGTTTCTAGTGATGTGGGATGTTGTTTCTCCCGTGTGTAAGAATATATATTGCTTTCCCTCTTACTTTTCTTTTCCATTTTTACGCCCCCCCCCCCCCCCCCCCCCCCCCCCCCTCCCTCCTTCCCGCTTCATCGCATCTATTTTTCCTGTTCCACTACTTATATAAAGTAACGTGGTTTCAACTTTTACTTATTTTCCGACACTACTATTCCTTTTAGTTACTGACTGGCTGGTTGACTGGCTGGCTGGCTAACTGACTGACTGGATGACTGGCTGGCTGACTGGTTGACTGACTGACTGGCTGACTGGGTAACTGACTGACTGACTGCTTGACTGGCTGACTGGCTGGCTGACTGGTTGACTGACTGGCTGGCTGACTGGGTAACTGACTGACTGACTGCTTGACTGACTGGTTGACTGGCTGACTGGCTGGCTGACTGGTTGACTGGCTGGATGGCTGACTGGTTGACTGACTGGCTGGCTGACTGGTTGACTGGCTGGATGGCTGACTGGTTGACTGACTGACTGGCTGACCGGTTGACTGGCTGGCTGGCTGACTGACTGACTGGCTGACTGGCTGACTGACTGGCTGACTGGGTAACTGACTGGCTGACTGCTTGACTGGCTGACTGGCTGACTGGCTGACTGATTAACAGGAAAACAAAACAAAGCCAAAACAACAAAAAACAAGAGCAGTACATCAATTTATTCTTCCATTCATTCATTCATTCTGTTATTTCGAGGATATTGAATACGCTCTCAAATGTTTGCTGTTTTCTTATATCACTCAGTCCTTATGTGCGCGCAACTTTGCGAATGTTATCACCCGCTCCCACCCGCACGCAATGGCCTACTCTTCTGAAAGGCGGAACAGGTTTAACGTGTGTGCAAGATGTTCTGCGTGCGTTCACACACGGTTTATATATATATATATAAAATATATATATATATATATATATATATCTTTTACTTTACTCACAATATTCTACATCATTAATCTTCCTAAAACAAACCCACGGTATATTTCTCCAAGCCGTAAAGTATTCCAAATAAATCGGAGAACTTTTTTCTTTACGACACCACAAAGAAAAAATTCATACTACATGATTATTCAGTGTATCGGTGGTGTGTAGCCAATATACCATTTTTCTTTTCCTCCTAATCTCCCTCCTCCCTCCCCCCTCCCTTTCAATCCCCTCCCCTCCCCTTGCAGTGCCCCAGCAGCTGTTAAACCAGTTTTCAGTGATGTGGTTTTTCCGTGTGTGAAAATAGTTGGCTTTCCTGTTGCTTCGTCACAATTTTCCGAAGAAGAACAAGTTAAAGAATGCAAGGAAAAAGAACGCGGTGAAGAATGCAAAGAAGAACAAGAAGACGACGAAGAAGGAGCATGCAAAGAAAAAGAAGAATACGAAGAAGAATGCGAAGAAGAAGAGAAGAAGAAGGATGCGAAGAAGAAGAGAAGAAGAAGGATGCGAAGAAGAAGAGAAGAAGAAGGATGCGAAGAAGAAGAAGAAGAAGAAGAAGAAGAAGAAGAAGAAGAAGAAGAAGAAGAAGAAGAAGAAGAAGAAGAAGAAGAAGAAGAAGAAGAAGAAGTGAAGAAGAAGAATGTGAAGAAGAAAGAATTGTAAAGAATTGCGAAGAAGAATTGCGAAGAAGAAGAATGTAATGAATGCGAAGAATGCGATTAAGAAGAAGAAGAAGAACAAGAAGAAAAAAAACAAGAACAAGAAGAAAGAGCTGCAAAGATGGAGGCTGGGGTTGAGGGGGAGGCAATTACTCATTTCACGCTGTCAATTTGAGGTTAAAAACAACAACAACAACAACAGAAAAAACAAAACAACACACAACAAACACACACACACGCACACACCACACACACACAATACACACACATACACACACTCATACACACACATACACACATACACTCTCATGCACACACATACACACACATACACATACAGTCACACACACATACACACATACACACACATACACACATACACATACATACACACACAACACACATACACACAACACACACATACACACTCATACACATACACACACAACACATACATACACATGCACACAATACACACACAATATACACACAACACACATACACACACATACACACATACATAACACAAACAGCACACACAAACGCACACAGCGCACACACACACAACACACACACCAACACACACATACACACACAGCACACACACATGCACATACACACATACACACACATACACGCAAACAACACACACAACGCACACACAACACACCACACAACACACACATACACACAACACCCCACATAAATTTAAGATTTTATTCCTTTCACCCCTTTTGTGGTACAGCAATATACCCCAAAATAACATGAATACTAACAGTAACTGAAAAGCAAGAGTTCATCTCATAATGATAAGCGAACAGTCTAAATGACTCAATACTGTTTTTAAGTATATACATTTCTTTAAAAGACATAATCTACACAATATAAAAGACAATTGAAATGTCAAGAAATACCCGCAAATCTTATGAATTTTGAGAGCGACAGGAGAACTGTTCGAGATTTGCATTTCATACACACACAACACACACAACACACACACACACACACACACTCACACACACATCACACCACACACAAACACACACACACTCACACACAACAACACACACCTCACCACACAAACACACACACACACACCACACACAACACACACACACCAAATCACAACACGGCGGCCCGCACTTTGTAGCATATTTCAAGCTGTCAATTTAAAGTGTAAAAAATAAGAACAGAACAAAGAAGAGAAAAAAAAAGGAGAATGGACAAAAGAAAACATAAAGCAAAAACAAAGCAGAGAGAGAGAGAGAGAGAGAGAGAGAGAGAGAGAGAGAGAGAGAGAGAGATGAGGGAGAGATGAGAGAGAGAGAGAGAGATGAGAGAGAGAGAGAGGAGAGAGAGAGAAATGAAGGGACCATTAAGAAAAAACACAACAACACCAAGAAACAAAGCAGAAACAGACACAAGACTGCTTTTAATCCCAACCTGTTGTACTGTGACAAGATGAGGCAGAACGATTAAGGTAAAAGGTAACGGTGTCCCATAACCTATAAGGTCGTAAGGGGAGCCAGGCGTCAGAGACCTCGACTTCTCTAAGGGGCCAGCATAGTGAGGGCGGCGCCCATCTCCTCTCCCTCGCTGCTTTACCTTCCCTGACCCTAGAGAGGGCAGGTACCCATTTACAGCTGGGTGAACTGAGATGGGGTGGGGTGGGGGTGGGGGGGGGGGAGGGAGAGGACTGTACTGAAGCCAAGGCGCGCAAACGGTCACCCATCCAAGTGGTAACCTCACTCGAGGCTTGGACAGAATGGTTAACTAACTAACTATAATTATACACACAAGGGATATGCATTGCTGCCTTCACTGTCAATGTCCTCTACAGTTGTCAGATCTCTCTTCTCCTCTCTCTCTCTTCTCTTCTCTCTCTCTCTCTGCTCTCTGCTTTCTTCTGTCTCTGTCTCGCTCTCTGTCTCTGTCTCTGTCTCTGTCTCAATACCTGTTTCTCTTCTCAATGTCCTCATCAGCTGATTCTCTCTTGTCTCTGTCTCTGTCTCGCTCTCTGTGTATCTGTTTCTTCCTCTCTCTCTCAATGTCCTCATCACCTGTCAGAGAACATCTCTCTCTGTCTCTGTATTTGTTTCTTCTCTCTCTCTCAATGTCCTCATCACCTGTCAGAGACATCTCTCTCTCTCTCTCTCCTTCTTCTCTCTCTCTCTCTCTCTCTCTCTCTCTCTCTCTCTCTCTCTCTCTCTCTCAATGTCCTCATCACCTGTCAGAGAACATCTCTCTCTCTCTCTCTCTTCTCTCTCTCTCTCTCTCTCCCTCTCTCTCTCTCTCTTCTCTCTCTCTCTCTCTCTCTCTCTCTCTCTCTGTGCTCTGTATCTGTTTCTCTCTCTCTCAATGTCCTCATCAGCTGTCAGAGAACATCTCTCTCTCTCTGTCTCTGTCTCTGTCTCGCTCCATCTCTCTCTCTCTCCTCGCTCGCTCTCTCTCTCTCCTCGCTCTCTCTCTCTCTGTCTCTGTCTCTGTCTCTCTTCTCTCTCTCTCTCTCTCTCTTCTGCTCTTCCCTCTCTCTCTTTCTTCTCTGTCTCTGTATCCCTTTTCTCTCTCTCAATGTCCTCATCAGCTGTCAGAGAACATTCTCTCTTCTCATCTCTCTCTCTTTCTCTCTCTCTCTGTCTCTGTCTCGCTCTCGCTCTCTCTGTCTCTGTATCTGTTTCTCTCTCTCTCTCTCTCTCTCTCTCTCTCTCTCTCTCTCTCTCTCTACTCTCTCTCTCTCTCTCTCTCTCTCTCAATGTCCTCATCAGCTGTCAGAGAACATCTCTCTCTCTCCATCTCTCTCTCTTCATCTCTCTGTCTCTGTCTTTGTCTCTCTGTCTCTGTCTCTCTCCCTCAGTTTATTTGAAGTTGTTAGGTGTGATTATTAAAGATAGTCCCTTTTACTCAGCTCAAAGGCCGGATGAGGGGACGCAAGCATGTCAGTAACTATCTGTAACCCTTGGAAATAAAGATTAATCAATCAATCAATCAATCAATTAACCAACCAACTAATCAATCAATCAATCAATCAATCGATCAATCGATCGATCAATCTTTCGACGCCGATGGCGATGTTAATGACTATGACAGCAACGCTGGCTATGTTATAATATGGGATTTTAGAGAAAGAAGGAAGGAGACGGAAAAATGACAGTGAAGACAATAGCAACAGAAGCTACAGCAGCAGCAGCAGCAGCAGTAGCAGCAGTAGTAGCAGCAGGAGCAGTAGCAGTAGCAGCAGCAGTAACAGCAGCAGCAGCAGGGCAGTAGTACGTACAGGAGCAGTAGCAGTAGCACAGCAGTAACAGCAGCACAGAGAGAGTAGCAGCAGCAGCAGAGAGTAGTAGACAGCAGCGTAGTAGCGCAGGACAGTAGCAGCAGCAGCGCAGTAAACAGCAGCAGCAGCAGTAGTACCAGAGCAGCAGCTAGTAACAGCAGCAGCACAGTACACACAGCAGCACCGCATAGTAAACAGCACTGCAGCCAGCTTAACAGCAGCAGCAGCAGTATTAGCAGCAGCAGCAGTAGCAGCAGCAGCACTTACAGTTTTCTTTTTTCTTAAATCAAGAAACGATAGCGACGAAGCAGAGAGATAATAAAGTCAAGAAACTAGGCAGATCAGACGGCTCAATCAAGACTTTTGAGAACACTGCTGATCTTCACTCATACAATCCCCATCCTCCACCCCCCACACCTCCCCCCCAACCCGACCCAAACCCCCCTGCTCGCCCTTTTCCTCCTTTCCCCTTTTTTCCTTCTTTCTATCTTTTTCTTTCTTTCTATCTTTCTATTTCTTTCTTTCTTTCTCTCTTCTATCTCACACGCTGTCGAGATAAGTTAGATGGATGGCTCAGCACAAATAGAGTCTGTCTGCATTCCTGACGTGTTTGTACACCAAGGTATGGATGGGAAAGTGGGTGACTCTTTTAAAGTGGCAATTGTCATCAAGCCAAATTCGGGCACACCTTTGTCCATGAGCCTGTCTCCCCGACCTCTGTCTTTTTCTCTGTATGGTTGGGGTTTGTTTTTTTGCCTGTCTGTCTGTCTGTCTGCCCATTGCTTATTCTCAGATTACTCTCTCCCTCTCTCTCTGTGTCTGTTTCTGTTTCTTGTCTGTCTGTCTGTCTGTCTGTCTGTCTGTCTGTCTCTCTCTCTCTCTCTCTCTCTCTCTCTCTCTCTCTCTCTCTCTCTCTCTCTCTCTCTCTCTCTCTCTCTCTCTCTCTCTCTCTCTCTTCTCCTCTCTCCCCCCCTTTTGCGAACGCACGCAGAAGGTCTTACGCACACGTTAAAACCCGTTCTGCTTTTTGGAAGAGTAGGCCATAATGTGCCGGTGGGAACGGATGACAAAATGTACAAAACAGCATACACACGGGGACTGGATGAAAAAAGCACATGAGTGCTTATTCCATTATTCTCGAAATAAAAGAATAAAATGTGTGTGTGTGTCTCACACACATACATACATACATACATACATACATACATACATACATACATACATACATACATACATACATACATACATACATACATACATACATACATACACACACTCATATAGCATGTCATGTCAATTTATGGTTGAGATAATAATGACAGCAACTCTGGACAGAAAGCGATCGTTCATTCCTTACTGTCAATATGAAGTGAGAAAACAAACAAACAAACAAACCGCAAACAGAAAATGCAACAACAAAAAAACAGAAAAAAATGAAAAGAGAGTAGTAATAACTCATCTCACGCAGCAAGTTGAAGTTAGAAAAAAATACCAAAAAACTAACAACTTCCCCCACCCCCACCCCACCCCCAAAAACAATCCTAAACACACACAAACACACACACACACACACACGCACACCACACACACACACGCACACACACATACACACACCACACTCACACACACATAGCCAAATAGATAGATAATTATAATTGATGTAGTTGTTGTGTCAAAAAGTCTACATGACTTCAATGGCAAAAAAAAAATATTATGAATCTGAATCTGAATCTGAATCACAAACTAACAGACAAACAAACAAACAAACAAACAAAACCCAACACAGGGCCCAAACAAAACACGACAACAAACACGACAAGAGAACATTGTTTGTTTATTTATTTCCAGCTGATTGTACACTGACAAGTTTATTTTATTTTATTTATTTATTTTTTTTTTTATACCCTTTAAGTCACGAGATTTCTCTGCGTGAAATTCAGGCTGCTCTCCCCGGGGAGAGCGCGTCGCCACAAGAGCAGCGCCACCCTTTTTTTTCTTCTTTTGGTCTGCAACTGTATTTGTTTCCCTATCAGAGTGGCTTTTTTTCTAATAAGCTTGCCAGGGACAACTCTCTTGTTGCCGTGGGTTCTTTTACGTGCGCTGAAACACGGGACCTCGGTTTATCGTCTCATCCGAAAGACTAGCGCCCAGACCACCACTCATGGTCTAATGGATGGGGGGGGGGGGAAGTTTCAGGTCCAAAACGGGATTCGAACCACCGCACACTTTCGACCCGGATTTTTCGTATTCTAGACAGGCGCGTTACCTCTAGACCACTGATCTTCAGCAGCTGTCAGAACCACCCCCCCCCCCCCCTCCCCTCCCCTTCCCTTAAAACGACGTATGTTCTATCCAGCCTAGGTCAGGTAGTGATGACGTCATCAGTGAACTCCACAGTTTGCCCCTTGTCCTTAAGGTAAGCTGACCACAGTGTCTGCCTCAAAAGTTCATGTGTGTCCACTTTTTTTTTTTTTTTTTCCCCGCTGTGGTGAGGAAGAAATTGTATGTTTTCCCCGTTCTGCAAAAAAGTGTGGTATTAGTTGAATCCAAAGATTTTATTTTTAAGTCAACGCATATATATATATATATATATATATATATATATATATATATATATATATATATTTTTTTTTTATTTTTTTTATGTTTGTGTGTAATATATCTACACAACTCACTCTCCTCTCTACACATAAATCTGTGTTTTTTGTAATTCATATCTACACACACACACACACACACACACACACACACACACACACACACACACACACTTACACTAGAGGGACAAGGACTGTGAGGAAGAAATTGTATGTTTCCCCGTTCCACAAAAAAGTATGGTATTAGTTGAATACAAGATTTTTTTTTTACAGTCAACGCATATATATATATATATATATATATATATATATATTGTATATTATTTTATTATGTATTATATATAATATGTTGTGTGTTAGTGTTGTGGTGTATAGAAAAAATAGATAGATAGATATATATAACCACACATACACACACACACGCACACTTACTTAACACTAGAGGGACAACGAGGTCAAAGCTTACAGTGTGCTGAACAGCAGTGAAAACGTCAAGTCTTTGCATCAGGCAGCTGGTAAGTCATCAGTTTGTTCCCACTGTAAAAAGTGGATTTGCTTTTTTTAAAACAGCTCTGTCAACAGATACTACTTTGAATCATGCCTTCAAAAGTAGCTACACTTTGACATTAATTTTTTTTTTGGTAATAGAAAGTTTAGAACAAAATGTAGAATAATATAATTATAGAAATATAAAACTCCCCCGTGGGGATTTCGGGGGGAGGGGGAGGCGGGGGGGGGGTGGGGGGGTGCTATCATTATAAACAGCACCCCCACATTCTGGAAATTCTGCGCTAGAAATATCCTCTTTTCTATCACTCTCTTTGTTTCTGCTTTGCTCCTTTTCTTCCTGTCAACCTCCTTTTTGTCTTATTGTCTGCTTTCTTGGTCCATTCTCCTGTCCTTTTTTTTCTCTCTCCAGAAAGACTTAAAAGATAACAGTTCTCTCTTCTGCCGAAGTGGGATGTGCTGGGCCTGACTTGTCAGGTGTTTAACGGCAGCGCGACGCATCTTCGCTCATATAACAGACAACGATAGTTGCTGTCTGAGCGTTCGACGACGAAGAAGAAGAAATACAAAACAAATAAAAGTAGGCCGGAGGAAAGAAGAGATACGCACCAAAAACAAAACACCCCCCCCCCCCCCCCCCACACACACACACAACACAACACACACACACACGCACGCGCCACACACTAATTAACACACACATTAACAATGAACATAACATTTTCTAAAATGATTAGGGGAGCCAGGAAAAATCTTTTGATTTTGGTTTGTTTGTTTTTTTCGGTTGCTTCTTTTAATTTTATAAAATCTTTTATTTATTTCAATGGTGTTTATGCATTATATTATGCACCCGCACCGTGCCTTTCCCATGTCATCAATCCCGTGTGTATGCAATTGTGTACACTTTTGTCACCGTACCACCGGCACACACACAAACAAAGCTTGCTGAAACTGTTTTAGTGAGGCGTTACGAAGATTCTGCGTGCTTACACACTAGACTACGTTTATAGTCTATCAAGGACTTTTGGAGAAAAGAGTTGGCGCTAGATTACAACCCAGAAAAAAAAAAACCTCGAACGGAACAATTGGGCAGCAGATCAGAGCGAAAATCAGTTCTAACCTCGGCTTTCTTCCTCTGTCTTCTTTTTTAAAAATTATCTATCAGGATATAGATAAGACGCAGATCATGTGTCGATATCCCGTTACAATTTTGTCATTTGGCATCGTTTTTCCGTCTTCTGGAAGTTTTTGTCAATGTTTTTAATGTTAGCTGTCAGTGGTGTGATGGGTTCGCACACGAGGACCTCGGTTTATAGTCTCATCCGAAGGACTTTTGGAGGAGAATGGAGTTGGCGCTGATGTTTACTCCAGGGGAAAAAAAATCCTCTTGAACGGGAATCGAACTTGGGTCAGCAGATCACGAGCGCAAAATGTTCTAACCACCAGGCTATCCCGTCCTCTGTTTCAAATCACCAAGCAGATCACAAGCAGAGACAGGGCAGCAGATCACAAAGAGGTCAGGCTAGTCCATTCACATTAATTTTGCAGTGTGTGTGTGTGTGTTTTTCTGTTCTTCTGGGTGTTTTTGTCCAATTTTCTTCTTTCTCTCTATCTATCAGTCTGTGGAGATAAGTTATATGGGTAGCACAGCGCAAATAAGAGTTGTGTCTCTACAAATGATAGAAGTTGTCTGCATTCCTGACATCGTGTTTGTATCCCAAGGTAAGGGAAAGTGGGTGACTCTGTTAATTAACAGGACAGATGTCATTAAGGCAAGTGGAGAGACAATGACAATGACATATTCTTTTATTTCGAGGATAATGAATAAGCACATATGTGAGAGAGAGAGGCGGGGGGGGGGGGGGGGGGGGGGGGGGGGGGGGAGGGGGTTAAGAGAGACAGACAGACAGAGAGAGAGAGAGGGGGGGGGGGTGTTTTGTATTCTTTTATTTCGAGGATAATGGAATAAGCCCTCATGTGCTTTGTTTTCATCTAGTCCCCGTGTGTACGCAGTTTGTAAATTCTGTCTTCCGTTCCCACCGGTGCACAATGCCTACTCTTCCGAAAAGCGGAACGGGTTTTAACGTGTGCGCAAGATGTTCTCTGTGTGTCCGCACACGAGACCTCGGTTTAAAGTCTCATCTGAAGGACTTGTGTGTGTGTGGTGTGTGTGTGTGTGTGTTGCGTGCGTGCGTGCGTGCGTGCGTGCGTGCGTGTGTATGTGTGTCTTCGATTCGATTTTACGTCTGTTTACTCTCAGTGACATTAGATGTGGTGTGTGTTGTGTGTGTGTGTGTGTGTGTGTGTGTGTGTGTGTGTGTGTGTGTGTGTGTGTGTGTGTGTGTGTGTGTGTGTGTGTGGTTGGCATAAAGGAAGTGAAGAAGAGAGAAGAAGGAAGAAGAGAAGAAGAAGAAGAAGAAGAAGAAAGAAGAAGAAGAAGAAGAAGAAAAAGAAGAAGAACAAGAAGAACAAGAAGAACAAGACAAGAACAAGAACAAGAAGGAGAAGAACAAGAACAAGAAGAACAAGAACAAGAACAAGAAGGAGAAGAACAAGAACAAGAAGAACAAGAGAACAAGAACAAGAACAAGAACAGACAAGAGCAGAAAGAAAAGGAACGAGAAAGAGTAGCCATAACAGAAGCAACCAGAAAAAGCCCCAGGAGGAAAAAATACAAATCTTCACAATAGTTTTTTTAAAAGCCTTACAATCTCTTAATGTCCAAACAAGACCCGATTTGATTATTGATATCAATTATTGATACACTGCCTGAGAATTAAAGGTACAGATGCCAGTTTTTGTTGGGTGTCCTCTCATGTTGGTCTCTTAAGTAATGAAAAAGTTGATAAAGCAGCGAAAAAAGGAGCACAAAGTTTAGAACAGTCTTCTGAAGTTTTTGTAAGTCTTTCAGTGAAGGAACCCTTCCTTTTGTTAGAGAAAACTTCTTTAAAGCGACTTCATGATCGTACAATGTGAAACTTGTATCACAGAAAAGTATAGCACCTTTAAATCATATTTTAAGACAGAAAAAATCGTTATCTTCAATATGCTATGCTAGACTGATTACCACCATTTCTTACAGAATACGACTTAATGCTCTCAGAACAATGTTTTGTACAAATGTTAAGTGCATTTGTGATGAACAGTTTTATCTGGAACACTGTTTATTGTTTTCTCAGAAGCTTCGTGGTTTCCTACCCAAAACTTGTTAGACAAAAATGCTTCTGAAGAAAATGTAGATGTAATTCTGTCAGATGTAAACATTCTTTTTGCTATTTCGAAGTCTCTTGTACATAGCCCAGTTTTCGCGTTTCTTTAAAGTTCTTTGATATTGTTTTCCCTATTTGCATTTTTAGGCGTGGCATTGATGTTTGAACACCAATGTGTTACATGACTCTCTTTCCCTCTGTCTTCTATTGTTTTTGCTATAGGTTTTTTTCCCTCGTCTAATATCGGCAATGGCGAAAAACTAAAACTGAAATAAACAAACAGCTTTTTCGAAAACAAACCAACAAAGTCAAAACCTTAATCCACTCAGCAAAGACAAACTACTACTCTGCTCAAGTTCTTGATGCCACGTCCATGAAATCTCTTTTTTCCCTCACCTCAACCCTTCTTGGATCTGCAAAGACAAGTCCTCTGCCTACTATCCACAGTCACTCTGAACTTCCTGATATATTTTCCTCGTTCTTCTCTGACAAAGTCCGTAACATTCGCTCCAACTGGATCAGGCTCCTTTCCAACCTGTACCTCCTGACCCCCAAATCACTGGCACTCCTCCTCCTTTCCTTCAGCCAACAAGCGACGAAGAAATCCGGAACATTTAAATGAAATGACCATAAAATCATGCGATCTCGATCCTGTACCTGCTTCTCTTTTCAAACAGTGCTTTCCGCAGCTGATACCAACTATCACAAAAATAGTAAACTCATCTCTTCTTTCAGGAATGTTTCCATCACTCTTAAAAAACTGCAATTATAACAACCCTACTCAAAAAGCACGACCTCGACCCTAACATTCTGAGAATTACAGGCCTTTTTCCCTAACCTACCTTTCATCTCCAGGTCCTTGAAAAAGTCCGTTCTGAAACAACTCAACACCATCTTCATTCAAATAGTCTCCTTCCCGCATTTCAGTCTGCCATCGCGTCAACCACAGCACTGAAACCACCCTAGTCCACACTTAA
This sequence comes from Rapana venosa, assembly GCA_028751875.1. NCBI lineage: Eukaryota > Metazoa > Mollusca > Gastropoda > Neogastropoda > Muricidae > Rapana > Rapana venosa. Next base: position 32,582,042 of record CM054166.1, read on the forward strand.
ACATGCTTCTACACGCTTCTTGACCCCAGGGAAAATCTCTCTTTTCTCACTCTTCCGACTTATCTGCAGCATTTGACACTATAGATCAACTCTATTCTTCTCGCCCGTCTCCAAAAAACGTCAGTATTAAAGGCAGCCATCACCGGGTTTCGCTCATACCTCACAGACCGATTAAAGACAGTTGCAATAAACAAGATTCAATCAAACCTGCCAAACTGGAATGCGGAGTCCCGCAGGGATCCGTTCTGGGCCCTGTTCTTTTCACTCTCACACTGCCCACTGTCACATATAATAAACCGTCACCAATCAACCATCATTTCTACGCTGATGACTCTCAATTCAAAGCAGTGATACTCCTGAAAATCTGCCTTCTCTCTTGACAAAAAAGTCACACTGCCTCCAAGATTTTCAAAACTGGATGATACAAAACAAATTACAGCTAAACGCAGATAAAACGGAAGCCATGATTGTAGGAACCAAACACAACTCTCGTCCATGACACAGCTTCAATAGAGTTTTGGCAAAATATAACAGTTTCCTCTATCCACCACAGTCAAGTATCTTGGCGTTGTTATCGACAACACGCTTTCTATGCAAAAATTCATCACCCAACCTGTCAGTCATGCTACTATCAATTACGGCGTAATAGTGCAATTTGAAGTACCTGTCCACTGATGCAACATCCAAACTTGTCCACATCTCTCATTTCTTTCACGTCCCGGACTATTGCAATTCTCTTTTGGGTGGTCTGCCAGCATCATCTATCTACTCCCTTCAACGAATTCAAAACTCTGCTGCTCGACTTTTTCTCAAAAAGAAAAAATCTGAGCATACTAACTCCTCTCTTGTGCGATCCTCCACTGGTTTCCTGTGCCACAGAGAGTCAAGTACAAGATCTGTACCCTCGTTACAAATGTTTCCATAAAAAAGCACCTTCCTACCTCTGTGAATGTCTTCAAACCCGTACACTCCTTCTCGTTCCCTCCGCTCTGCTGCAGATACCCTGTGCTTACAAATACCTAGATTTTAACCAGTCCACCGTTGGCCTCGCTCTTTCTCTGTTTCTGGTCCAGCGATCTGGAATGACTCCCTCTCCCCTTCGCGAAAAGCCTACTACAACACTTTTAAATCCGGCCTCAAGACATACCTAATTCAAAACCTAAGACCTCCCCCTACAGTTTCATCTCATAATTATCTGTCCTTGCCTTCAGTGGCCTAAATTCTCATCACCCTGCTGAAGCATATAGCCTGTTGTGTGTGTGTGTGTGTGTGTGGGGTGTGTGTGGTGTGTTTTGTGTGTGTGGGGTGTGTGGTGTGTGGTGTCGTGGGTGCGCGCGTGTGCGCGCGTGTGGGGCGCGTGTGTTTGTGTGTATTTGAACTTTTGAAACTATTAATCATTGTTGGTTGCAGGTGTAGGAGTGGAATGGATGCAAGCGCTTTGATTTGTTGTTTTTTACAAGATATAGCGCTATATAAATTCCATTTTTTATTATTATTATTATTATTATTATTATTATTATTATTATTATTATTATCATAGTGAACAGACGTTAGATACAAGAACGAATGAACGAACACACACACCCTCCCGTCCCCCCCCCCCCCCCCCCCCCTCATCCACACACACACACACACACACACAAACACACACACAACACACCACACACAACACACACACACACAGCATAACTTACCACGCCTCAATCCCTTTCAAAGTAAAATAAAAACAAAAAAAACAGCATGACAAATAAAGTATACCTGACCCTAGTGTGACAGGCCTGTCTGCTTCTAACTGCAATGGCTCCCTCTTAAGCACAGCATAGGATCTTTTATGTTCTCTTTCATTGCAGGCTTTGTATATATATAATGTGTTCCTCTTTTGTAAGTGGGAGATATGGGTGAAAAGAGAGAGAGAATGAATGGATGGATGGATGGATGGATGGATGGATGGACGGACGGATGGATGGATGGATGAATGAATGAATCGTTATCTTCGTTTTCCAAGGGTAACAGAATAAGCACTCCTTTTTTTTCATCCGGCCCTAAACATGATTAGGAACTGTCACAGAGAGAGAGAAGAGAGAGAGAGAGAGAGAGAGAGAGAGAAGAGAGAGAGAGAGAGAGAGAAGGAGAGAGAGAGAGACAGACAGACAGACAGACAGACAGACAGACAGACAGACAGGACCAGAGAGAGGGAAGGCGGGCGAGAGAGAGAGAGACAGACAGACAGACAGACAGACAGACAGACAGAGGGAGAGAAGAGAGAGAGAGGGTGGGTAGAGGAAGGGGGTGGGGGGTGGGGGGGGGGGGGGGGGGTTTGAGGGTTAGCTGTCACAACATTAATTTTGGTTCCAGCAGGTTGAACAGTTCCCGTTCTTGTGTGTGAGTGTATTTTATGGGCTGTTTTTCTCTCTCCCTTTCTTGCTTTTCTTGTTTCGCAGCATCAGCATGCTCGTTTCATTTAGTGGTTGTGTGTGTGTGTGTGTGTGTGTGTGTGTGTGTAGTGTGTGTGTGTGTGTAGTGTGTGTGCGTGTGTGTGTAGTGTGTGTTTGTGTGTGTGTGTGTTTGTGTGTATGTGTGTGTGTGTGTGTTTGTGTGTATATGTGTGTGTGTTTTGTGTGTGTTGTGTGTGTGTATGTGTGTATGTGTGGTGTGTGTGTGTGTAATGTGTGTGTGTGTGATAGTGTGTGTATGTGTGTATGTGTGTGTGTTTGTGGTGTTGTGGTGTTTTGTGTGTATGTGTGTATGTGTGTGTGTGTGTGTGTATGTGTGTGTGTGTTTGTGTGTAGTGTGTGTGTGTATGTGTGTGTGTTTGTGTATGTGTGTGTATGTTTATGTGTGTGTATGTGTGTGTGTGGGGGGGGGGGGGGGGGGGGGGGGGGGGTGGTGCGTGTGCGTGTGTGGGGGGGGGGGGTGCGTGCGTGCGTGTAGTGCGCACGTGTGTATGCGTGGTGTGTTTGTGTGTGTGTTTGTTTATTCTTTTATATTCTTCATTCTTTTTATATCGAGGATAATGGAATAACCCCTCATGTGCTTTTTTTCCATCCAATCCTCATCTGTATGCAGCTTTGTCAATTCTGTCATCTGTTCCCACCGGCACACAATGGCCTATTCTTCCGAAAAGCGGAACGGGTTTTAACGTGTGCGCAAGATGTTCTGCGTGCGTTCGCACACGGGACCTCGGTTTATAGTCTCATCTAAAAGACTTTTGGGGAGAGTGGAGTCGGCACTGATGTTAACTCCAGTGGAAAAATCCTCTTGAACGAGAATGGAACCCGGGCCAGCAGATCACGAAAACATCACTCTAACCACCAGGCTATCCTCTGTGTGTATTTATGTGTGTGTTTGTGTGTGTGTGTGTGTATGTGTGTGTTTGTGTGCTTGTGAGTATGTGTGCGTTTGCATTTGTGTGTGTGTGTTTAAGTATGTATGTACGTATGTAACGCGCGCATGTCCATACATAACCCGTGTGTGTATGCTTTTGTGTGTGTGTGTGTGTGTGTGTGTGGTGTGTTGTGTGTGCGTGCGTGCGTGCGTGCGGGGTCGTGCGTTGGTGTGTGATGTGTGTGTCTGAGAGAGAGATGTTGTCACAATATTTGACAGGCATGTTAATTCCTCTTCTTCTCTCATTACGTCTCTTTGTTAATTTTTTTTTTTCTCCTCTCTTCTCTCTCATCTCTCTCTCTCTCTCTCTCTCTCTCTCTTCTCTCCCCCTCTCTCTTCTTTTCTCTCTCTCCCCTCTTTCTTTCTTCTTTCTTTCTTTCTTTTCTTTCTTTCTTTCTTTCTTTCGTTTGTGTGTGTGTGTGTGTGTGGTTGTGTTTTGTTTTGTGTTTTTGGTTTTTTTTCTGTTCTATTCTGTGCAGCTACAAGTAGGTGGATAATTATCTGCCATGCCAAATGTGCGTGCATTTGTTGTGTTGTGTGTGTGTGTGTGTGTGTGTGGTGTGTGTGTGTGTGTGTGGTGGGGTGTGTGTGTGTGTGTGTGTGTGTGTGTGTGTGTGTTTGTGCATGAGACCAAAACACACACACACACACACACACTCACAGAATGACAATGACAAATTCTTTTATTTTTGAGGATAATGAATAAGCATCCATGTGCTTTTTTACATCCAGTCCCCGCCCTTAGGGATACATCATGTGATAATAAAGTAAACCCAATATCCATACACTTACACAGTAAAAGAAAAAAGAAACACACTCCCAGAGGGACACAGAGAGAGAGAGACAGAGACAGAGACAGATAAGAGAGAGAGAGAGAGAGAAGAGAGAGAGAGAGGAGAGAGAGAGAGAGAGAGAGAGAGAGAGAGAGAGAGAGAGAGAGAGAGAGAGAGATGCTGTCCCAATATTTGACCGGCATGTTAATCTCTTGACGCAGTCATATAAATTGTTAATAATCTCTTTTTCTCTCTCTTCATGTCTTGCTAATCTGTATCTTCTCTGCCTATTCTTTTTCCGCGCTGGCGCGGTTTGTGTATGTGTGTGTAAAGTTGTGTGTATCCACAACACACACACACACACCCACACACACACACACACACACACACACACACACACACACACACACACACACACACCATATATATATATATATATATATACCTACATACATACAAACACTTCACACACACCACTCCACACACATCCAAAAGCGCAACACACATACACACACACATACATTATCTCGCTCACCACACACACACACACACACACACACACACACACACACACACACACAGACCACATAAAACATACATTATCTCTTTTTCACACCACACACACACACCCACACATACATACACACAACACACACACATAAATACATACACACAACACGCACACCACACCCAGAACACACACACCACACACACACACACACACCCACACACACACACACACCCACTCACACACACACACACAGAAGTTCTTTTTATTTCAAGGATTAATTCATTTATTTATTTTTTTAAATTTCTTTATATCGAGGATAATGGAATAACACCCATGTGGGTTTTTTCATCCCTCCCCTGTGTAAAGCAGTTTGGTCATTTTTGTCATCGTTCCCACCGGCACACAATGGCCTACTCTTCCAAAAAGTGGAACGGGTTTTAACAGGTGCGCAAGATGTTCTGCGCGCGTTCGCACACGGGGCCTCGGTTTATAGTCTCATTCGAAGGATTTTTGTTAGGGGAGAGTGGAGTCGGCACTGACGTTAACTCCAGAGGAATAAATCCTCTTGAACAAGAATCGAGATCAGCAGATCACATCACTCTAACCACTAGGCTCTCCCCTCCCTCCCTCCCGCGCGCGCGCGCGTGCGTGTGTGTGTGTGTGTGTGTGTGTGTGTGTGTGTGTGTGTGCTTGTGTGCGTGCGTGCGTGCGTGCGATGATCAACCGTGGTTTCGTGAGCAACGCATATTCAGCGCACGTAAAAGAACCCAGGGTAGAAACTCAGTCCGTTGGTGGTTCGATTCCAGGCCATCAAATCATGAGCGCAATGCTTTAACCACTAACCCTACGCCGCTCTGCACTCTCCCACCCCACCCCCCCCCCCCCCTCCCCCAACCCCCCACTCCTCCCAACTACTACCATTTTAAATCAAAGGAAGAAAAAAGAACATGACTAAATTCAGTTTAAACCAAAAAAGAACACAACATGAGGTATTGACCCCAGCAGCAAAGCTTCACCATCACCTATCTCGTTGTCTCCTAGACCTTTGGGGCACTACTGAAGATTTTTGCAACCAGCTTCCTCCTTTCTTCGCACGGTCGTAAGCTTCAACGCTACTTGTACTCAAAGACTACACACTTTCTTACACACACACACACACACACACACACACACACACACACACACACACACACACACCACACAACACACACACACAAACCAACAACAACACACACACACACACACACACACAACACAACACACCACACCACACACATCACAACACAACGCTCCCACACACAACATCGTATACACACACCACGTACACCACTCACACACACACACACAAACACAATCCCACCACACACACACACACACACACACTCACAGTAAACACAACAGACGCCCCACCACACACAAGAAACCACACGTATAACACACACACACACACACTCACACAACACACAAACACTCACACAACACACACACACGACACACACACACACACACACACACACACACACACACACACACGCGCGCGCGCGTGTGCTCCAGGATCCCACCACACAAACACGACACACACTCTCTCTCTCCCTCCTCTCTCTCTTTCCTCACAACGCACCACCACAACAAAACTACTACCACTACACAAACCACCACTACCACCATCTACTCACCCTACCACCACTTACCCCAACACACACGTTTCCCGGTTTTTTTCCTCCAAAGCACCCCCCAATCCCACTCCCTTCCATCCTCCTCCTCCTCACCTCCTCCTCCCCTCCTCCCCTCCGCCTCCCTCCTCCTCTCCTCGCTCCTCATCCTCCTCCTCCTCCGCCTCCCCTCCTCTCTCCTCCTCCTCCCTCCTCCTCCTCCTCCTCCCCTCTCCTCCTCCATCCCCTCCCTCCTCCTCCTCCCTCTCCTCCTCCTCCCCCTCCACCTCCTCCTCCTCCTCTCCTTCCTCCTCCCCCTCCTCTCCTCCTCCTCCTCTCTCTCCTCCTCCCTCCTCCTACCCTCCTCCTCCTCTCCTCCCCTCCCCCCTCTCCTCCTCCTCCTATCTCCTCCTCCTCATCCTCCTCACTGCCCTCTCTCCTCCTCCTCCGTCATCTACCTCCTCCTCCCTCCCCTCCTCCTCCTCCTCCTTCCTCCCCCTCCCTCATCCCTCTCCTCCGCCTCCCTCCTCCTCTCCTCATCTCCTCCTCCTCCTCCTCGTCTCTCTCCTCCACCTCTCTCTTCATCCTCCCCTCCTCCTCTCTCTCCTCCTCCCTCCTCCGCCTCCTCCTCCTCCTCTCCTCCTCCTCCTCCTCCTCCTCTCCTCCTCCTCCTCATCTCCTCCCTCCTCCTCCTCCTCCTCCCTCTCCTCCTCCTCCTCTCTCTTCCTCCCCCCTCCCTCCTCTCCTCCTCCTCAACCAACCCACCTCCTCCTCCTCCTACCTCTCTCCTCCTCCTCCCTCTCCTCTCCTCCTCCTCCTCTCTCCTCCTCCTCCTCCTCTCCCCTCCTCCTCTCTCCTCCTCCTCTCCTCCTCTCTCCTCCTCACTCCTCTCTCTTCCACCTCCCCTCCTCCTCTCCTCCTCCTCCCCTCCACCTCCTCCCCCTCGCTCCTCCTCCTCCTCTCCTCCTCCACCTCGTCTCCCCTCCTCCTCCTCCTCCTCCTCTCCTCCTCCTCCTCTCATCCTCCTCCTGCCTCCTCCTCTCTCCTCTCCTCCTCCTCCTCTCTCCCCTCCTCCTCCTCGCTCCTCCTCCTCTCCTCCTCCCTCCTCTCTCCTCCCCCTCCTCCTCCTCTCTCTCCTCCTCCTCTCTCTTCCACCTACCCTCATCCTCGTCATTCTCCTCCCCCTCCTCCCCATCCTCCTCCGCCTCCTCCTCCCTCTTCCTCTCCCCTCCTCCCCTCCTCATCCCCTCCTCCTCCTCCCTCCTCTCTCCTCCTCCTCCTCTCTCTCCTCCTCCTCCTCCTCCCTCCCCTCCTTCTACCTACATTAATGAACAAAAGAATGCATATAAGAAACTCCTCCTCTCATCCATCCTCCCATCCTCCCCCCTCCTCGCCCATCCTCCTCCTCCTCCTCCTTCCTCTCCCCTCCTCCTCCTCCTCCCCCCTCATCCTCCTCCTCCTCCTCCTCCTCCTCCTCCTCTCCTCCCCCCTCCTCCTCCTCCTCCTCCTCACCCATCCTCCTCCTCCTCCTCCTCCCTCCTCCTCCTCCTCCTCCTCCTCCCCTCCTCCTCCTCCTCCTCCTCTCTTCCTCCTCCCTCCTCACTACCTCCTCCCTACACTAGGATAAAAGAAGTAAAGTATTAAACAAAGAAATCCTCCTCCTCCTCCTCCCTCCTACTCCTCTCCTCCTTCCTCTCTCTCCTCCTCCTCCTCCCCTCCCTCCTCCTCCTCCTCCCCTCCTCTTCCCTCCTCCTCCTCCTCCCCTCCACCCTCCTCTCCTCCTCCTCATCCTCCTCCTTCACCCTCCTCACCTCCTCCTCTCACTCTCTCTCCTCCTCCTCCCCTCCTCTCCTCCTCCTCCTCTCCTCCTCCTCCTATCCTCCTCCTCACTTCTCTCCTCCCCTCCTCCCATCCTCCTCCTCCTCCTCTCCCTTCCTCTCCTCCCTCCTCCACCTCCTCCTCCTCGTCCTCCTACTCCTCCTCCTCCTCCCTCTCCTCCTCCTCCACCTCCTTCTCGCCCTCCTCCTCCCTCCTCCTCTCTCTCCTCCTCCTCCTCATCCCTCCTCCTCCCTCCTTCCTCCCCTCCTCTCTCCTCCTCCACACTCCTCACCTCCTCCTCCTCCTCCTCCTCCTCTCTCCTCCTTCCTCCCTCCTCATCCTCCTCCTCCTCCCTCCTCCACTCCTCTCATCCTCCCCTCCTCCTCCTCCTCCTCCTCATCCTCCTCCCTCCTCTCTCCTCCCCTCCTCCTCCTCCCCCTCTCTCCTCCTCCTCCTCCTCCTCCTCCTCTCTCCTCCCTCCTCTCGTCCTCCTCCTCCTCTCCTCCTCCTCCTCTCGCCTCCTCCTCTCGATCCTCCTCCTCGCCTCTCCTCCTCTCCTCTCCTCCTGTCTGCAGACTCCCTATCTGCAGCCCTCTTTTCAGCGGCAGTGAAAAAGCCACTTGACCCCGACAACAGAAGGTCAAGTGTAATGTCTGGACCTTGAGGTTAACCTACAGACCTCTGAGTGAGCCAGATTTTTTGTGATGGGGGGGGGGTGGGGGGAGGGGGGGCAAAAAGAGGGGTGGGGGGTGTGGGGGTGTGCGTGTGTGGGGGGGGGCTTGGGGTGTGTGCGTGGTGTGTGTGTGGATATGTGGGTGTAATTGTGTGTAGATGTGTGTGTGTGTATGTGTGTGTTTTTGGGTGGTATGTGTGGTAGGGAAGGGGGAGGGTTTGCGCGTGTGTGGTTGTGTTGTGGGGGGGGGGGGGTGTTGTGAGTGTGTGTGTGTGTGTGAGGGGGAGTGGGTGAGGTGGGTGAAGGGTGCGTGTGGTGTGTGTGTGTGTGTGTGTGGTGTGGGTAGGGAAGGGGGGGAGGGGTTGCGTGTGTGTGGTGTAGTGTGTGGGGGGGGGGGGGGTTGTGAGTGTGTGTGTGTGTGAGGGGTGGGTGAGGGTGGGTGGAAGGGGTTGCGTGTGTGTTGTGTGTGTGTGTGTGGTGTGTGTGAGTGGGAGGGGTAGGGAGGGGAGGGCGTTGAGGTGTGTTGTGTTGGTGCTGAGGGGAGGAGGGGGAATGTGTGTGTGCGTGGGGCGGAGGGGAGGGAGGGGAATGTGTGGGTGTGTGTGTGTGCTGAGGGGGAGGGAGGGGAATGTGTGTTTGTGTGTGTGCTGAGGGGGAAGGCAGGGAATGTGGTGTGTGAGTTGCTGAGGGGAGGGAGGGAATGTGTGTGTGTGGTGTGTGGGGAGGGGAGGGAGGGGGAATGTGTGTGTGTGTGGTGTGGAGGGAGGAGGGGGAATGTGTGTGTGTGTGGTGGGCTGAGGGGGGAGGGAGGGGAATGTGTGGTGTGTGTGTGTGGAGGGGAGGGAGGGGGAAGTGTGTGTGTGTGTGTGTGTGTGTGCTGAGGGAGGAGGGAAATTGTGTGTGGTGTGTGGGGAGGGGAGGGAGGGGGAATGTGTGTGTGTGTTGTGTTGTGTCGTGCTGAAGGGGAGGGAGGGGAATGGGTGTGTGTGTGTGTGTGGTGTGTGCTGAGGGGGAGGGAGGGGAATGTTGTGTGTGTGTGTGTGGGGAGGGGAGGGAGGGAGTGCGTGATGTTGTTGTGTGTGGGAGGGGGGAGGGAGGGGAGTGCGTGAGTGTGTGTGTTGTGCGTGGGGGGGAAAGGTGGGGGGAGTAGGGGGGGGGAAGGTGTGTGTGTGTGTGTGGGGGGGGGGAGAGGGTGGAAGGGGTGCGTGTGTGTTGTGTGTGTGTATGTGTGGGTAGTGAAGGGGGAGGGTTGCGTTGCGTGCGTGTGTGTTTGTAGTTGTGTGGTAGGGGGGTGGGGGAGACGGGGGGGGGGGGTGGGGTGCGTGTGTGTGTGTGTGTGTGTGTGTGTTGTGTTTTGTGGGTGTGGTGTGTGTGTGTGTGTGTGTGTGTTTGTTTGTTTGTGTGTGGTGGTTGCTTGTGTGTGGTGTGTGTGCGTGGTGTGTGGGAGGGGTGGAGGGGGTGGGGGGAAGGTTGCGTGTGTGTTGCGTGGTGGTGGTGTGGTGTGTGTGAGTGTGGTGGTGGTGTGGTTTGTGTGTGTGTTTGTGTTGTGTTGGGGTAGGGACGGGGGGGATTGGGTTGCATGTGTGTGTGTGTGTGTGGTGGGGGGGGGGGGGTCAATATGTTTTTTTGTTTTTTTTTACTTTATAAATTTATTCTTTTATAGCGAGGATAAGGAATAAAGCCCAGGTGCTTTGTTTACATCCAGTCCCGTGTGTAATGCGGTTTTGTCAATTTTGTCATCTGTTCCTACCGCACACAATAGCCTACTCTTATCGAAAATCGAACAGGATTTAGCGGTGTGTAAGATGTTCTGCATGCGTTCGCACACGGCCGCGTTTAACATCTCATCCGAAAGGTTTTGTGGTATTGTGTGTGTGTGTTGGGGGGGGGGGGGAGTGTGTGTTGTGTGTGTGTGTGGTGTGGGGTTGTTTGTGTGTGTGTTGGTGGCGTGCGTGTGTGGCGAGCGTATGTGGCCTAGCGCGGTGTGTTTGTGTGAGTGTGTGTGTGAGAGAGAGAGAGAGACAGAGGCAGAGAGATACAGAGACAGACAGACAGACAAAGGGCAAACAATCCTCTGCCTCCCCGAGTCTGATGGAAGTGTGCGCGCGCGCGAGCGTGTGTGCGTGCATTCTTACAATATATATGATCTTGCATGTTGGTACATATGTGTTTTGCGCGTACTTGCGTGCGCGTACTTGTGTGCGCGTACTTGCGCGCTTGCATGAAGACGCGCGAACGTGAGCATGTTATGTTGTTTAATGTCACACAAACCACTCCACCAGTTTTGCTGGAGTAGAGAGCATTCCTTTTCGGCACTGAGTAAAGAGGCAGCTAAATTTAGTCGACCCCCTGCTTTCTCTCTCTCTCTCATCTCTCATCTCTCTCTCTCATCTCTTCTTACATTTCTCTCCATCCCTCTCCTCATCTCTCTCTCCCTCTCTCATCTCGCTCACTCTCTCTCTCTCTTTCTCTCTCCCTCTCTCTCTCTCCCTCCAAATCTCTCTCTCATCCTCACACGCTCTCGCTCTCTCACTCTCTCTCACTCTCTCAACGCACTCTCTCCCTCTCCTCTCTCTCTCCTTCTCCCGCATCTCTCTCCTCTCCCGCTCTCTCGCTCTCTCTCTCCTGCACTCTCTCACTCTCTCATATCTCTCTCATCTCTCTCTCTCTCGCTCTCATTCTCACTCTCTCTCCCGGATCTCTAAACTGCATCTCATCTCTCTCTCTCTCTCTCTCTCAATCGCGCTCTCTCTCCTCTCACTCGCTCTCGTCTCTCTCTCCTCTATCTCGCTCTCATCTCTCCACCTCTCTCACTCTCTCCTCACTCCATCTCTCTCTCTTTCTCTCCTCTCTCTCTCTCGCTCATCTCACATCTCTCATCTCTCATTCTCTCTCTCTCTCCTCACCTCGCTCTCTCATCTTTCTCTCTCTCGCCTCTCTCACTCTCTCCTCGCTCTCTCTCTTTCTCTCTCTCAGCTCTCTCCTCTCTCGCATCTCTCTCTCTCGCTCTCATCTCTCGCTCTCTCTCACTCTCTCTCTCTCTCCGTCCCGCATCTCTCTCTCTCTCTCTTCATCTCTCTCTCTCGCTTCTCTCTCTTTCTCTCTCTCTCTCTTGCTCTCTCTCTCTTCTCATCTCCTGTCGCTCTCAATCTCTCTCTCTTCTCGAATCCATCACTCTCTCTCTCTCGCATCTCTCTCTCTCGCTACTATTCTCACTCATCTTCTCTCTCTCATCTCTCCTCATCTCTCTCTCTATCTCTCTCTCGCTTTTGCTCGTCTTGGGGTTGTTTGTTTGTTTGTTTTGTATGTGTTTGTTTTTTCTTTTCTCTTTTTCTTTAAAAAAAAAGATTTTTCCCTTTGCTTCTTCTGCTTGAAAGTATAGTACTGAGTGCTATTTTTAAATGTGACCTCATGGCGGGGACTAGTAAAAAAGCTCATAAGACTTATTCATTATCCTGGAAAAAAAAATTTGTTCTATTACTTACAATGTGTAGATGTTCTTTTTAGACTTTATTGGCTTTTTCCCCCTCGTTTATTATTAGTGTATGGTATTGCACTTTATTTTATTACCATGACATTCAATTTGCATGAGCATAATTAAAAAGGTTGTGTTATCGTGTGCTATGTGAGTGATTACATATTAGTATTATCCCTTGAACATCCCCCCCACCCCACCCCCCCAAACAAATCACGCTCAAACACCCACACACACACACACACAACACACACACCACACACTCCCGAGACACTCACTCACTCACGCCACTCATATTGAACTCCTCAAACGACAGTATCGTTTTAAATTTCTTCTGGTTTGTTTCTTGTTTTTATTGTGTATGTATGGGTTAATTAAATTATTTCATTATCATACATATACATTGGAACGAGTATAATCAAAATGAGTTTGATGGGATCGCATACTGTTTTGGGATTTACAATATTGGATATTTACTCTGAAATACACACACACACACACTCTCCTGTCGCTCGTCTCTGTCTCTCTCCTCTCTTCACCGTTTATCGTCCTGCTTATAGTCATAGTAATCCTGTGAAGGATCCATAATGTTTAATATTTGCAATAACTTTTATTGGACTTGCCTCTGTACTTACGTTTTTAATGAGTGCCCATTTCAATATCTTATAATTATGTGTAACAATATGTTACCTTTTGACAATGTTAGATTTTTTCTTTTATGACTTATTAGAGTTTGGTTGTGTATTTTTCTTGCTTTCATTTTGTTCTTGTTCTTGTTGTTGTTGTTTGTCCGGTTATTCCTCTTTTTTATCATCTTTTGTTTTTGGTTTTTCCTACTCTTTGTTTGTTTGTTTGGGTTAGGTGTTTGTGGGGGGTGGGGGTAGGGGTTGGGGTATTTTTAGGATTTTCTTTTAATTGCCTGCTTGGGGGGGGGGGGGGGAAGGGTTGTTTGGGGGACTGTTTTGTAAAAGGGGTATTTCCCCCTTGGTTTATTGTGAGACTGTATAAGTATTGGGTTATTATTATTAAAATGAATCCTAACGTGCGGGGACTGTATGTAAAAAAGCAACAATTGTGCTTTATTCATTATCACGAAAATAAAAAGAAAAGAAGAATTTGAAATTTGAATTTGAAATCGCCTCTCTCTCTCGCTCTCTCTCTCCTCTCTCTCCACGCTCATCTCTCTCTCTCGTTCTCGTCATCTCTTCTCTCTCCTCTTCTCTCTCACTCGTTCTTTCTCTCTCCTCAACTCTCTCTCTCTCTCTCTCTCTCTCTCGCCTCTCTTCTCTCTCTCAATCTATCTCTCTTCGCTCTCTCTTTCTCTCTCTCTCTCATCTCCCTCTCTCTCTCTCTCTCTTTCTCTCTCGCTCGCTCACTCATCTCCCCCCCACCCCCACCACCCCACCCCCCACTCTACAGTCTCCGTTAAATGCTGTGTCCTAAGTGGGTTTCTTTCCCTAACTGGTTAAATGCGCAAACTGAGAAACCCCGTCCAAAACAACCCCCCCACACACCACCCCCGCACCCCCCATAAAAAAGTACACAAAAATGTATATCCGCCTTATATATATTATAAACACAGATGAAAACACGACCCAAAATTATAACGGCGGTTAAAAAAACCACACCGTGGTCCGCCCAGGCACACACCTTGTAGTAAATATGTGCGTCCGTCGTGTTCCGACGATGACCTCCACAACACAAGTAGGCAGCTGCCGTTTTCGAAACTGGCAGAAGTTTGATTATATGGAGATGCCTTGCCCACAGCACATCCCCACTCTCTGGGCAAGTGTGAATAAGGCAGTCAGCGTTGGAGATGTCTCCAAAGGCCAACCAGCCCCCAGGGCTGCAATATCCCCCCCCCCCCCCACATAAAAAGGACTGTGAGAGTCAAGCCTCCCTAGACCCCAAGAGTCAAGACGATCCTAAAGACTAAGCTGTAAAGTGGAATTCCATGAGTGGGAAAGCCACAGTCATACAAGCCTCTCACTTTGGCTGTTGCCCCACGTCAAATTGGTTTCATCAAGAACAGTGGATAAAGCCCAGCGCCTGACGCACCAACCTTACGATCACCCGACCGTGGACAATCATTTTAGCGTGAAAACTCTGAAACCGTGCCACCTTAGGAGACGTAGGAAACAACAAAGGTAGAGAGAGACACGCCTGCACTAGCTGGAACAATAGTCGACACTATTCGCTTGGGCGTAATATGAAAGATTTCGTATTGGTATTTGCCATCACCCTCCCGAAAATAACCTACCCACACGCCCATCAAACCTACCCCTTCCACTCTTTCCTATCCCTAGGGGGGACGATACGCCTAGTGTTAGAAATCATTGCGTCGCATCTGACCACCCGGGTTCGATTCCCGTCAAGGGGGATAGTTACCCCTGGAGTAAACATCAATGCAGACTCCACTCACCCCAAAATCCTTCGGATGAGACTATAAACCCGAGGCCCCCGTTGCGAACGCACGCAGAACAACTTGCGCACAACGTTTAAATCCTGCTTCGCTTTTCGGAAGAGAGGCATTGTGTGCCGGTGGAACAAGTGACAGAATTCCACAAAAACTGCATACACACATAGACTGGATGTATAAAAGCACACAAGTGCTTATTCCATTAATCCTCGATATAAAAGAATAAAATAGAAATAAAAATCCCTTCCTCGGTCTTCCTCTCCCTTCCCCCCCCCCACCCCACACAACCCATCCCCCTCCCTAACCTAACCCTCCTCCCACCAGCTTAAACCTACACCCCTCCCTCTGTATGTATTTAGTGTACTATGAGGTGTGTATGTATGTATGTATGGGTGTGTGTGCATGCATGTATGTATATATGTATGTATGTATATATGTATATATGTATGCATGTACGTATATACGTATGTATGTATATATGTATATATGTATGCATGTATGTATATATGTATGTATGTATATATGTATATATGTATGCATGTATGTAGGTATGTATGTATGTGTGTATGTATGTTTGTACATATGTATGTATGTGTGTATACCACCTAGAGACAGATAAACAACAAGTTCTGAGGGTTCAATTAAACCCGTTCCCCCCCAAGTGATAACAGCGTAGGTCTCCTCCCTAACATCTTCGTCTGTTGGTGATATCATCTGTCTGCTTGTCAGAAGTAGGCTGTTTGTGCAGCTTTTGGTTTGAGTGAGTGAGAGACAGACAGACAGACAGACAGACAGACAGACAGAGGCAGATATACAGACAGACAGGCAGACAGACAGGCAGGCAGAGAGGTATCTTAAACTTGGCATGTTTAAAAAGTAAAACAGGGACTCGCGACACACGTTTGTTAAATACTTGTTATATCACATGTAATTAAGCGTAACTCTCTGTCTGTTTGCTTGTCCTTCTCTCTCTCTCTCTCTCTCTCCTCTCTCTCTCTCTCTCTCTCTCTCTCTCTCTTCTCACTCTCTCTCTCTCTCCATCTCTCTCTCTCTCTCTCTCTCTCTCTCTCCCTCTGTATTGTGTGTGAGAGAGAAAATGGGTGTGTCTGTTTGTCTATCTGTGTGTCTATCTGTCTGTCTCTGTCTATGTCTCTCTCTCCATGTCTTCCTGTCTCTGTGTCTGTCTATCTGTCTGTCTCTCTCTTTCTCTGTCTCTCTCTTGTTAAAAATTTCTTTCCTTTGTTTCTTTTTCTTCTTCTTCTTCTTCTTCTTCTTCTTTCTTCTTCTTCTTCTTCTTCTTCTTCTCTTCTTCTTCTTCTTCTTCTTCTTCTTCTTCAAATTCTCTTCTTACGACTACTACTACTACTACTACTACTACTACTACTACTACTACTTCATTCCATACTACTACTATACTACTAAACTACTATTACTGATCGCTGCTGCTGCTGCTGGTTTTAATAAACTTTTTTAAAAAAATTTTTATTTCTTATA
>CM054166.1:32598740-32626240 GCA_028751875.1 Rapana venosa
ACCACAATGTTCTTCAAAGCCAGTAGTAGCACCTGAGCTATGGTAGTTTGACGATCACACACCTATGAGCCAGGCTGTATTTCAGACTGACTTTAAACAATGGCTAAATTACTAACTTGGATCACAAGCAATAATAATGTACCAAAGGTAAATGTAACACATACGACATGTTTTATACAGCAATCTAGCTATTATGGGGCACCAGAATTGTATTGCAAAAGCTAAAGAATAAGAAGCAGTATTTTTTGTTGTTTTTTTTTCTTAACCTACCCCAAAAACGGCAATTTTTACCTGTTGCGACATCTTGGTACATACATGAGCACAACTGCACTTCCTTCTTGTTAAATTAAGTCAGGTATAACCCATACATTCAAAACCCAAATTGTAAGAAAAAAAGTTTATTATTTTACTTCATAATGGAAAAAGGAGGCCTTTGATTACCAACCCCTATTTGGATTTCTCTCCTTTGCGACAGGGCCAAAGACTGGTTCTATAGTGATTCAAGACCCCTCTTCCACAGCTAATATCTGGCATGAAATAAGGCAATGCAATCCCCGTTCAATGTCTACTGTGTTCAAAACCTATTTATAATAAATTTTTATTACTTTTTCTCCTAGTATTATCCCCTTTGAAAATGTGGTATTCAGTGGAAAAAACTGGTTTTCACATGTGTAAGTTACTCTCTTTGACAGCGCTGTACTATCAGATGAGGTAATGTTCTTTTCATTTTTATAGAAAAGAGGAAGATTTAAGTGTTCATGAAGGCTGAAAAACTACCTGTGGTGTCTTGGCTACATTTTATTTTCTGACAGTTTGAAAAAGCTTCTCGACTGTTGTAAATAACTGTATATGAAGGAGGTTTGCATGAAACATCAGTTGGCTATCCAATATGCTCAAAACAATGCACCACAGATAGGTTGTTATTTAATATTCAATACTTTTGTCTAGCCATTAATCATCCAGGGTCTCTACTCCCAACCCAGGCTGATTGTTCCCCCCCCCCTCTCCTTTGATGCGTGGATAATACATATCATTTACATATACATAACTACCACAAATGGTGATACAAAGATCAATACAGGTATAACTGCATTGTTTTGTGAACTACATCCACCCTACTGACACACTTTTTATGTTCATCTTCTTCCCTCCCCTCCCCCTTCTTTCCTCTCCCCCATCCCCCTCCAACTCACCTGGCTGATTTTTGGGAGCTCACTGATTTTTCTTGCCACAATGGATACTTATCATTTGTGCTGAAGAGCAGGGGGGATGGGGGGGGGTAGGGGGTGGGAGGGGGGATCTTGTTGGTGAAAGGAAAACATCAGCACAAAACTATGAAACAAAGCAATTATATATATATTATATTTTTTAAAAAATCAAACCATATGAAATTTTCAGTTCACTTAACAGAAGGACATAAACAGTCAACACTGCTCTCTCCCCCCCACCTCGACCTTTTCCTGCGTTTTATTCTATTCTTTTTATATCAGTGAAGCTGTGTGGACCAAAACGGATATGAAAAACTGAAATATGCTGATGATGAGGCAAACAAGAGGAATGTATATTCCCCGTGTTGGACACAATGCGACTCAACACAACTAAAATCTGGTTATGTATGTACGTTTACATGCCCAAATCTTCTAAAATATATCACATGATACAGAAAAACATTTTCAATAATGAGATACATCATTTTAGGTGCCGGGATATGCTGTGATTGGCTCAAAACTTCTTCGCCTCACATTGTTGCTATGGAAACAGTCCTAGAGAGGTTTTCATTAAAAAAGAAAGAAGTAGCTGACAAACAGCATTTTCAATTTTTATGATGCTCTAAAATACTTACAGCAATGATACTGGCCCCAAAACTAAGCCAGCAGACGTTCAAAATACCCTGCTTGCAAAACAGACCTGAATGTGTACACAGACTGAAATTTTTTTTCCTGGCAATATTTCTCTTGATGTTACTTCTATAGGCAATTCTGAGTACAAGCACACTAACCACAATGTTCTCAAGCCAGTAGCACCTGAGCTATGGCTGTTTGAAGATACACACCTATGCTGCCCAGGACTGTATTCAGAGCTGCTTTAAACAAATGGCAACATACTTACTGTGGATCACAATGTACAAAGTAAATGTAAACATACAGACATAGTTTTTTTACAGCAATCTAGCCTATGTAAGGGCACCAGAAATTGTATTGCACAAGCTACAGAATAAGAGGCAGTATTTTTTTTTTTTTTCTTAACTGCCCCCAAAACAGGCAATTTGAACCTGTTTGCGGCATCTTTTGTACACTACCATGTTTGAGCACAAATGCACTACAATTTGTTGAAATTAAGACAGGTATACATCCAAACACTCAAAATCCAATATGTAAAGAAAAGTCTATTTATTTTGCTTTCATAGTGGAAAAAGTGAGGCTATTTGATACAAACCCCTTATTTGGATTTTCCCCTTTGCGACAGGCCAACTGATGGTTCTTTAGTGATTCAAGCACCCATCTTCCAAGCTAATTTGCATGAAATAAGCAATGCACCTACAGTTCAATGTTTAACTGTGTTCAAATCCTATATTATAAACTAAACTTTTATTAATTTTCTCTGTTTATCCCCTTGAAAAGGTTGGACTTTATCAGTGAAAAAAACTGTTTGCACATGTGTAAGCTACTCTCCTTTGACAGTAGCTGTACTTTACAGATGTAGGTAATGATCTTTTCATTTTTAATAAGAAAAGAGGATTTAAAGTGTCATGAAAGGTTGAAAACTCCCAGTGGTGCTCTTGGGCTCACATTTTACTTATTTCTGACTGTATGGAAAAAGCTTCTCGTCTTTGTAAATACTGTATAAGGAGGTTTGCATTGAAACATCAGTTGGCTATCAATATATGACTCAAAACAATGCACACAGCATCGGTTGTTATTTAAACTTATCTTAATTATCTGTCTAGCCATTAATCATCCAGGGGTCAACATGTCCACCCAGGCTGCATTGGTCCCCCCCCCCTCCTCTTTGATGCGTTGGAAATACATTTCATATACATATACATATAATTACACATACACACATACGGAGATACAAAGATCAAATACAGGTATAACCTGCATGGTTTGTGAACTACCTCACCTACAGAACACATTTTTTGTTATCTTCTTCCCCTTACCTCCCCTTCTTTCCTCCCCTCTTTTTCCCCCCCCCCCTCCATCCCCCCTCCAACTACCCTGCGGCTGATTTTTGGTTCTCACCGGATTCTCTTTCTGCCACAATTGGGAATATGTCATCATTCTGGCAGAAAGAGCTAGGGGGGAGGGGGGGGGGGTGGGTGGGGGATCTTGTTGGAGAAGGAAAAAAACCCATAGCACAACCACATGAAAACAAAGCAATATCTAAATATATATATTTTTTAAAAATCAAACCAAATGAATTTTCAGTATCAATACAGAAGACTTAAAAGTTTAACATGCTCTCCCCCCCCCACCCCCTCACCCCTTTTCTTCAGTTTTATCTATTCTTTTTATCTCAGTGAAGGGTTGTTTTTTTTTTGGACTCAAAACTGATATGAAAAACTGAAATATGCATGCTGATGTGACACACACACAAGGGAATTGTATATCCCCGTGTTGACACAATGGGACAACACTAAAATTGTTACTTAATGTACTTTTCATGCCCAAATCTTACTAAATATATCACAGGATAAGAAATACATTTCATAATATATATTCATTCTGAGGTGCCAAGGTATGCTGAAGATTGGCTCAAAATTTCTTTATCTCATTGTTTGCTATGGTAAACAGTCATAGAGAGGTTTTCATTAAAAGGTGGGAAAGAAGTAGCTGACAAACAGCTTTTAACTTATTATGATGCTTCAAAAATTACTTACAGCAATGATAGGCCAAAACTAAGCCCGCAGACGTTTTCAATATACCTGGCTTGCAAAACAGCCCTGATTGTAATCAGGATACCCACCGGTATTAAAAAATCACTCTTTTTCCTTCTGTTTTCTATGTAGCTTTTATATTCATACCGCAGTACTAAGGCATCACCAGGAAATAAAAACCTCTTTTGTGAAAGATGCACTCTGACTCAAAACTTCTGTGATTTTGAAAAATTGGTAGTTTGAAATGTTTTTATTTTTCAGTCAAACATTGTAACCCCTCAGTCCTTTGTTGTCTGCTAGCTTACTTACCAATATGCAAGTGGGGGGTCAACGCTGTAGGAATACAGGAAAACCTCATTTGTGGTTATTTCCAACTTTATCGGATCTACTGGTATTGCTTCTATGTCCTCAATCCTACAAAACCCCCCCCCCCAAGTGACAGTGGCATATTTATGCTTTAAAAAATCTCGTGAATACCAACAGTTTATCACTCCACTCTATAGAAGATATACTTGACCCCAAAAATTAATACCGGCTGTGTAGCCTAACCAGCCTCTGTTCTGTGCTGTGATGGCTGTGCCTTTTATTTATTTCGTTTCGTTCAGGCAGACCACAGTACAGTGCTCTTTCTGCCAGTGTCTGTGTCAGAGGACAGCTTGCTGTTATTTTCTGTAGACATTATCCGGGTTAGTCACTGCCAACTGTGAATATTTCCTGTGTCACTGTTATAGCTGACTGTTTGTTGAAGGAGATCATTTCATGTTGTGTGTCCTCAGTCAGTCAATCAATCACAGCCAACAGAAAGGCTGACTGAAAGTGGTGAGGCGACTGTTTTCTGTGACCAGGAACTGAATTGGAGGGACTGGACTAGCAGCCTGTGCTGCAGAGAGACTGTTGAAACTGTGACACCTCTGATGATCATCACACTCTAACACTTCCTATTCGGAGTGAGTGTGTGAAGGTGTGTGCTGCTGTGGGCTGTACTGACAGTGCTGGTGGTGTGTTCTGTGTCCAGGTGTGTCAGTTGTAGGCAGTGTGTTCCTGCTACACTACACTACACTACACTACTCTACACTACACTACACCACACTACACTACACTACACTACACTACTCTACACTACACTACACTACACTACACCACACTACTCTACACTACACTACACTACTCTACACTACACTACACTACACTACACTACACTACTCTACACTACACTACACTACACTACACTACACTGCACTGCACTACACTACACTACACTACACTACACTACACTACACTACACTACACTACACTACACTACTCTACACTACACTACACTACACTACTCTACACTACACTGCACTACACCAACATGGCGACAGGCGGTGCCTCAGCCACAGCAGGCAAGGAGGTAGATGTTCGCTACACCTGCTGTCTGTGCATGGAGCCTTACCGAGGGCGAAGTCCTAAACTGCTGCCTTGCTGCCACACCTTCTGTCTGCCCTGCCTCACTAAACTGGAAGCCTCTGTCAGCTCAGCCAAGCCTGACGCAGCCGCTGACGATGATGTGGGACAGAAAGAGACCCCCAGACAACAACAGCAAGCCCCCACCCCCAAAGGGGATGAGGGAGAGGCAGAAGCCCAGCCCTGTGAGGGGCCTGAGGGAACAACGTCTGCCTTGGAGGTGGCCCCTGTGGAGAGTGGTGACGTCACAGCTGACCAGGGGGAGGTGGACAGTGGGGGCAGTTTCCTGTGTCCCACATGCCGAGCTCCAGTGCCCGTACCTCCAGGGGGGGTGGCGAAACTGCCGGTGAGTCTGGCGTTCTGTGACGTCAAAGACGTTGATGGTGATTTAGATAGCTCTGTGATAACTGTGGTGATGGTGATGATGATGATGATGATGATGGTTGTGGTGGGTGGTGGTGATGATGATGTCGTAATGATGATTATGGTGATGGTGGTGGTGGTGTGATGACGATGATGATGATGATGATGATGATGATGATGATCAGGAGGAGGAGGAGAAGGAGGAGTGGGGGGGGGGGGGGAATGGAGGGGGAGAACAAAGCGGTTTCATCAATCTCTCTCTCTCTCTCTCACTCTCTCTCTCTCTTCTTTCCTCTTTCTTCCCCACTCCGTTATAAGTTTCCTATTTCTCATTTTATCTGTTTTCTGTTTCTCTTTTCTATGGCTTTGTTTCATATTCTCAATGTTTGTGTTCCTCATTCTATCTGTTTCTTGGGGGGGGGGGGGGGGGGGGTGCTGTTTCTCTTCCTTATTTCCCCTGTCTCATTTTCTGTGTTTCTACTTATTCTTTCTATTTTACCTGAGTCTCATTCTTCGTGTTTCTTGTTTCTCATTCTTCGTGTTTTTGTTTCCATTCTTCGTGTTTTTGTTTCTCATTCTTTGTGTTTTTGTTTCTCCCTTCTTTGTGGGTTTTTGTTTCTCATTCTTCGTGTTCTGTTTCTCATTTTTCGTGTTTCTTGTTTCTCATTCTTCGTGTTTCTGTTTCTCATTCTTCGTATTTCTTGTTTCTGTTCTTCGTGTTTCTTGTTTCTCATTCTTCGTGTTTCTGTTTCTCATTCAGTGTTTTGTTTCTCGTTCTTCATTTTTGTTGTTTCTCATTCTTCGTGTTTCTTGTTTCTCATCTTCGTGTGTCTTGTTTCTCATTCTTCGTGTGTCTTGTTTCTCATTCTTCGTGTTTCTTGTTTCTCATTCTCGTGTTTCTTGTTTCTCATTCTTCGTGTTTCTTGTTTCTCATTCTTCGTGTTTTTGTTTCTCATTCTTCATGTTTTTGTTTCTCATTCTCGTGGTTTCTTGTTTCTCATTCTCGTGTTTCTTGTTTCTCATTCTTCGTGTTTCTTTTTTCTCATTCTTCGTGTGTCTTGTTTCTCATTCTTCGTGTTTCTTGTTTCTCGTTCTTCGTGTGTCTGTTTCTCATTCTTCGTGTTTCTTGTTTCTCATTCTTCGTGTTTCTTGTTTCTCATTCTTCGTTGTTTCTTGTTTCTCATTCTTGTGTTTCTTGTTTCTCATTCTTGTGTTTCTTGTTTCTCATTCTTCGTGTTTCTTGTTTCTCATTCTTCGTGTTTCTGTTTCTCATTCTTCGTGTTTCTGTTTCTCATTCTTCGTGTTTCTTGTTTCTCATTCTTCGTGTTTCTTGTTTCTCATTCTTCGTGTTTCTGTTTCTCATTCTTTGTGTTTCTTGTTTCTCATTCACGTGTTTTTGTTTCTAATTTCCTTGTGTTTTTGTTTCATTCTTTGTGTTTCTTGTTTCTCATTCTTCGTGTTCCCGTTTCTAATTCCTTGTTATTTTTCTCATTCTTTGTGGTTCTTGTTTTCATTCTTGTGTTTTTTTTGTTTCCATTTGGGCTATTAGGCTTACCAGAGCTGTGGGGGGGGGGGGGGGGGAGGGGGGGGGGGGGGGGGGGGTGGGGGGGAGTCTTGTTTTTACCGGTGGTCTGACTAAGAGAGGCCTGCCCAGACTTCCTCTGTTGCTGCTGCATCTATCATCATCATCAGCATCTGCTCAGCAGCTGCATCTTCTGCAGCGCCAGCTTCATCATCATCATCGGTCTTCACATCATCATATCCTATCATCATCTCTTGCGGTTCCCTGCTGTCCCCACACCGCTCATTTCCAGTCGCTCGGGCCTAACGAGGCTTGGGGCCTGCCCTTCGTAAGTGTCAAGGTGAGATGAGCACCAACTTTCACACAGGTAAAACATAAAAGGAATGGCGCGTGATATTTGTGCGACGCGCTCTGCTCGGAAACAGCAGTCCCAAATTCTAACATCATAAGAGAATGGTAGACTACACCGCAATGCGAATACAATACTATGCAAGACAACACAAGGCAATACAAGAAAACACAGTACACTACAAAAACCAAGAGTCACATTGGAACAGGTGAGGAGGGGTAGGCTGCCTGGGCCTCAGACCAGAAAGGCCCCGTCGGCTGCGGGTCACTCACCCCAGGGGTGTGTGGGGCCGGGCTCTGAGCTACAACTCAGAGGGACACCGCTACTACACGTGGCACAAGACGCTGAGAGGTTGTGTGGGTCTCGGTGGAGTGGTCAGTTTGTGTGGTCCTGCTTTTCTAACTTCTCTTCTGTCCGCCTCGCCTCTTTTCGTTAGGGTGGGTGTTGTGGGTGCGTATGTCAGGTGAACTTATAGGCAATTAAGTATATGCGAGTTGCTTTGAGCCTGCGGTCTTCTTCTGCTGCACAGTTCTTTTTTTCTTCGTCACAATTGCTTCTTAGTTCTTGTTCTTGTGTTGTGGTTGGGGTGTGTGTTGTGGTTGTTTGTTGTTCGTCTTCTTCTTCGTCTGCTGCTGCAGTCGTCTTCTGCGTCTTCTGCGTTCGGCGTCTTCTTCTTCTGCTTTCTTCTGTTGACTTTCTCTCGTCCATTTTTCTCATTATCTTTCTCATCTTTGTTTTTTTTTCCCGAGAGTTTGTTGTCTTCTTCTGCCCATGTTCTTCCAAGGAAACAACTGGGACAGAAACAGATAGGTTTGCTCACAGTAGTTCCCTTGTCCTTTTTTAATAGCCCCTGCTAGGCGATTTGGTGACTGTCTTTCGGGACCGGAGGTTGTGTGTGCGGGCTGCCTTCATTTACGGGGGGGGTGTGTGGGGTGTGGGGTGGTGTGTGTGGTGGGTGGGTTGGGGGTGGGGTGGGTATGTGTGTGTTTGTGTGGTGTCTGTGTGTGTTTGTATGTGTGTGTAGTGTGTTAATGGGTGTGTTGGATTGTGTGGTGCATGTGTGTGTATGTGTGGGTGTATGTTGGTATGTATGATGGGTGTATGGATGTTGTGGGGGTGTGTGTGGTGAGGGGGGTGGTTGAGGGGGGGGGTTAGGTTGTGGGTGCTTGTATTGTGTGGGGTGGGTGATTGGGGGGGGGGGGGGAGTAGTAGTGGGGAGGTTTGTGGGGGGTTTGGGGGGGAGGAGAATGTGGTGGGTGGTGTTTAGGGGTTGTTTATGTGGGTTGGGGGGGGGGTGGGGGGGGGGGTGTGGGAGGGGTGGGGTTGGGGGTTATGGTTGGGTGGTGGGGGGGGGTTGGGGGGTAGGGGTAGGGGGTAGGTGGGTGGGTGGGTGCAGGGTGTGTGGGGGGGGGATGGGGGTGGTTGAGTGGTGGGGGGGGTGGTGGGTGTGGGATGTTGGGGTGGGTGGTGGGGTGGGGGGTTGGGTGGTTGGTGGGGGGGGGGGGGGTAGGGGGGGATAGGGGGGGGGTTGGTGTTTGTGGGGAGGGGGGTGTGGGGGTGGGGGGGGGGGGGGGGTGGGGGGGGGGGGGGGGGGTGGGGGGGGGGGTGGGTGGGGGGTTAGGGTGCGTAGGGCGAAGGTTTCCCATGTGCCTTGTTTAGCGAAATGTCCCCGGGCGTGTTGGGCAGGCGGGGTGCGGATCCCCGTGGAGTCCCGTTTCGGTCTCCCATGCATGAGTCACTGGTGGTGTGGTCGGGCGCGAGTCGTGTCGGATGAGACGATTTTACCGAGGGCCCCGTGTGTGTCACATATTGGTGGGTGCGCTAGGATTTGATTCCCTCGCATCATGAGAGGTTGTCCCTGGCAAAATTCTGAAGAAAAAAGCCTCGATGCCTGTGAGGAAACTATTCGGTTGCAGTCTGGTTATAATATATTTTTTATAAAAGGGGGCGCGGGGGGCGCGGTGGCGTCGCGCGGCCTCCTCGCTCCTCCCCGGAGAGCAGGCCCGAATTGCATCGAGAATATCCGGCCGTGACTTGAAAGTGGTTGAAAGAATAGCGAGGCGCTGTGATGGTGCTGTACAAGTGGCAGCCTATATAAATTCCATACTTTATGTGTTGTATCTTTATTATATGTAGTATTATGAGTATTAGTTATGTATTATTATGAGTCGATGCGTAGTTGTACGTGTGGGGGTGGGTGTGTGTGGGTGTATGTGGGGTTGTGGGGATGTGTGCGGGCGAATGTTATTTAAATTTATGGGAGGGGGGGGGGGGTTTGGGGGGGTGGGGATGGGGCGTGGAGGTTGTGTATGGTGGTGTTGGGTTTGGTTATGGGGGTATGGGAGTGGATGTGTGTGTATGTGGGTGTGTGTGTGGGGGGGTTGGTGGGGGGTGTTGTGTGTGTGTGTTGGGTGTGTAGGGGTGGGGATGTAGGTGGGATGGTGGGGGTTTGGATGGGGGATGTTGGTGGGGTGTATGTGTGGGTAAGGGGTGGTAGGTGTGTGTGGAGGTTTGTGTGGGTGTGTGTGGGGTATGTGGTGGTTGTGGGGTGGGGGAGGGGGGGGGGTGTGGTGGTGTGGTGGGGGGGGGTTGGTGTGGGTGGGGGGGGGGGTTAGAAGCAGCCCCCCACTGCTGGGGGCTCAAGTGGGATAGGTCCCGTCAGGTCAGCCGTGGCTCTGCGTGCTGGGCACCAAGGGGCTGTAGCTTCGTGGAGGGCCCCAAACGGGACCTTTAGGGACACATGGGGGGGGGGGGGTGGTTGGTGGCTAGCGTGCTTGTTTTTTTGTGCCCTGGTGTGGGGTGTTCGTGTGGGTGCGCTGGTACTCTGGCGCCAGTTGAATGTCTTTTCATGTCTTATACTCCACTATCCCCATGACTACGTGTATGAGACCGCCGGGTGCCCAAGTTGAGGCCTGTGTGGGGGTGGGGTGTATACCGGAGGTTTGCGAGGGGTGTCATAAGAGCTGCCTGGCGGGTTTGGGTGATATTGGGCAGACTTCATCTGTTGTATGCAGTGGAGGAGTTGTTCCGGTTTATTCTGTTTTTAAAATAATGCGACTCCCATAAAGTAATTGACAGTATGCCGTGTGAAAGTGGAGGATGTTTTTAAATGCCTGGCAAAATTACAGGTAAAGATGGCTGTTTGCAGGCATAAGCGTTGTAATCAGCACATACAGCACCACCTGTCATGTTGTGGTGTGGATTCACTGTGTTGGCTTCTGGCTCGGTGTGGCGGGCTGTGTGCTTTTTCCAATAAACAAGGGCTGCTTGGCTGCGGTCTGGGCAGGTGCGGTGTTGGGAGAATATGTGTGCGGCCGTTCTAGGGGCAGAGGGATCTGAGTCTGTCGACTGTGAGTCCCCACACTGTCACACTGTGGGAGGAGGGTGGGTGGGTGGTAGTGTGGTTAAAATGGGGGGTGTTGGGGAAGGGCCAGGCTGCAGGTACTGGGTGTGTCCCTTGTATTCAGCGCAACTGGGTGGGGTGGTGCAGGGGACTGGGTGTGTCCCTGATCAGGCTGGTACTGGGGTGTGAGGTGCAAGGGGAACTGTGTGTCCCTAACAGGCTGTACTGTGGTGAGGCAGGGGACAGAGGGACCTGCACGGCCTTGGCTGCGGGGCCTTCCCAGGTCACACACTGCAGACGGCCAGCCAGCGACGTGCAGTGGCCGCGTCCCCCGCTTCCCCCGCTCCCCCCGCCTTCATCCACCAGGGAAACAGTTGACTGGACAAGGTGAACAGGGGGGGCGAGTTGGTAAGGTAGGCCCATCCCCTGAATACCGTGTGGGGGTTGTGTGGTGTGTGGGTGGGTGTTGGTGTAAGTTTATTGATGGTATGTAGGGAAGGTATGGACGTGTTATTGTTTATTATGGCTTTAGCCCCAATAAGGCGTGGGCGTGGGGTGT
This sequence comes from Rapana venosa, assembly GCA_028751875.1. Lineage (NCBI taxonomy): Eukaryota > Metazoa > Mollusca > Gastropoda > Neogastropoda > Muricidae > Rapana > Rapana venosa. Next base: position 32,610,200 of record CM054166.1, read on the forward strand.
GGGTGTGTGGGGGTTTTGGGGTGGGTGGGTGGGTGTGTGTTTGCTGCGGGCGTGCGGCGGGTTGGGGATGTTGTGTGGGGGTGGCTCAGGTGAAAGTCAAAGGCAAATGGTATTCTAGAGGGTACTGTAAAGAGCCGGCGATGTGTTTGGACTTTGTCATCAACACATTGACAGCGGAGATATAGTCTATAGATATCGAGAATAGAGTTGATAGATAATAGATTAGATAGAATTTTTGATATATATATTTAATTTATATATATAGATTTTGTACAAGTAGAAAACGGACTATAGCATCTCTAACACATGGAACAGCTCATTCTTCCAGACATACTCACATGCCAGTATCCTTGCCCTCCTAGACAGTACCTCAACTATCGTCACCAATCATATGAGAATAAAAACAGGAAACAGCCTAAACAGAAAATGGGTCACAATATGTAGGCCAAAAAGAATATATAACACTACCATGTGACAACGCTATAGCAATTATAGCACAGAAGCGTTGCAAAATATCGTGCCGGACTAGTACACGGCGTTGGTTATGAGGGTAATCTGAAAAAGAGTCATAAAGTTGTGGTGTGTGGGGGGTATGGGGTGTGGTGTGGGTGTGGGTGCGTGCTGTGGGCTCCAACCTGGGTTAGAACCCGGCCACTTATCCACGATGCATCAGACAAAACGCTGTGACCCACCAGGGCCAGCCCGGGCGGAGAGGGAGAAGAGTGGAGGGGGTGGAGAGTGAGAGGGAGAGAGGGAAGATGAGGGAAAGAGGAGAGGAGAGAGGGGAGGAGAGAGAAGAAGGGGGAAGAGAGAGAGAGGAGAGAGAAAGGAGAGGAGAGAGAGAGGGGAGGGAAGGGGAGGGAGGAGGAGAGAAGAGAGAGAGAAGAGAGAGAGAGAGAGAGAGGAGAGAGAGAGAGTGAGAGAGAGAGAGAGAAGGAGAGTCAGAGGGGGGGTAGTGAGGGAGAGAGTGAAGAGAGGAGAGAGAGTGAAGAGAGAGAGAGATAGGAAGGGAAGAAGAGGAGAGATAGAGATTAGAGAGAGAGGGGGAGAGAGAGAGAAAGAGAGAGAGAGAGAGATGAGGGGGAGAAAGAGAAAAGAGAGGGGAGAGCAAGAGAGGGGAGGAGAAAGAGGGGAGAGAGAAGAGAGGCGGGGGGGGAGAGACAGAGGAAGAGAGAGAGGATGGAGCACGAGGGAGAGAGAGAAAGAGAGGGGGACAGGAGCAGAGGGGAGAGAGAGAGGTGGGGGAGAGAGAGGGGAAGAGATAGAGAGAGAGAGAGGGGGGAGAGAGAAGAGATGAAGAGAAGAGAGAGGGAGTGAGAGAGAGAGGGCGAGAGAGATGGTGAGGAGAGAGAGAAAGAGTGAGAGGGGGAGAGAAGAAAAAGAGTGAAGATGCAGAGAGCGGAGAGAGAGCAAGAGATGGAGAGAGAAGAGAGAAAGAGAAGAATGGAAGGGGGGGGGGGGGAGAGAAAGAGAGGGGGCCAGTAGAGGGGAGGGGAGTGTGAGAGAGAGAGGGAGAGAGAGACAATCGGGGAGAGAGCGAGGAGAAAAGAGAGAATGAGATAGAGACCAATGACAATGACAATGGAAAAATCCTTTATTTCGAGATAAAATGACTAAGCACACCTGTGCGTGTTTGACAGCCAGTCCCGCGCCCGTTAGGGATACTCCTAAGACAACCCATTATTCAGAGAACAGTCTCACAATAAAAACAAGGGGAAATATCCCTTTTCAAACAGCACCCCCCCCTACACCCCCCCCCCCCAAACAAGCATATAAAAGAAAACCATAAAAATACCCCACCCCCACCCCCAAAAAAAACCTTAACGCCAAAGCAAACAAACAAACACAAGTGAAGGAAAACCAAACCAACAAAGATGAAAAAAAATAGAAAAAGCAGACAGACAACAACAACAAGAACATGAACAACAACAGAGCCAAGAAAATTAACACATACCAAACTGAATAAGTCATATAGATAACTTCTACACATGTGTCAAAGTACACATGACGTTTACACCATAATTAAATAAGATCAATTAATAACAAACAAGAGCATTCAAATAACCAAGAGAATAGGTCACTCAAACCCCCATGCAAGTAGTGAAAAACAAAAAGCAGAAAAAATCAAATGAAAGAAACAAAACCAATTAAACAAGAAAAAAATACCCACAAAACACGCCCCAGCCTTATCCCTACACCCCCGCCTAAACAAACAACAACCCCCAAAAGTCCGGACGAAATGCAAGCGTGCACTCTCACACACTCACACACACACGACACCTACCACAATAACAACACACACTCCGCACGTATTACCCTCGCAGGCACACCACACACACAATCACACACTCACACACACTCTCACACATACACTCTCACACACACACATAAACACACACACACACACCCGACACACACACACACACACCACACACACACACTCACAACACACACACATCCTGGATACAGATCCAATGTTCGCAAGACATTTGCCTCACCACAAGGAGAATAGACACATGGTCTATTATCAATAATCAGAACCGTACTTTTGTACAGACAAAACCAGAATTAAACATTATTTGATGGTACGAAAGAACACAAGCCACAAAGCTGCAAGATAATTGAACAGTCCTAACATCAGCTAAGTCAACATGAAACTCACAGAACTGGCGGCGTCCTTCCCGCGGCGCATCTGCTCACACTGTAGGCGCTCATGACACTCATCGGACACACTCATACACACATACACTCACCAGATACAACACACACATTTTCATGCATGCGCAATCCTTATACACATTTTTAGAATTATACAAAAGGCCACAGAATAATGAAATTGTCCATCAGAACAGTCAAAGTAACAATCCATACCTTTCTGCTTAACATCATAATACAACCCAAACTTCATGTTAAGGGGGAAAACTCAGACAAGTAAGTGCATTAACCAAAATCAAAACAAGCAAGGCACACACACACACTCACATGACTATGTCACAGCAAGCTCACTTATGGCAGTTACAGAGAGAGGAGAGAGAGAGAGAGAAGAGAAGAGAGAGAGAGAGAGAGAGAGAGAGAGAGAGAGAGAGAGAGAGAGAGAGAGAGGATAAGATTGTATAGAGATGCCAGGAGGAAAGATTGACTTTGTTTTCCAACAGATCAATTGTGGATTTTTATTTTTGAATGCATTAAGTGATGAAAAAATGACTTTTGAAGTGGGTTAATGGAGGGGAGTTGTCTAAATGAGTCAGGAAGGGAGTGCCACAGCACGGGCCTGAAGTAAAAGTATGCTAGATTTGAATACAAATCTATTCGTGGGATTGGACAACAGACATGGCGGTTCGTAAGGGTTCTGGGTGGGAGAGAAGGTAGAGAGAGCAGGGGGAAGAAAGTGGAGAGAGAGAGAGAGTGGGAGAGACAGAGAGAGAGAGAGATGGAGAGCAGAGAGGGAGAGAGAGATGGAAGAGAGAGAGAAGAGACGGAGAGAAGAGTATGGAAGAGAGAGAAAGAAGAGAGAACGAGAGAGAGAAGAAAGAGAGAGAGAGAGGGGGGGGAGAGAATAGAGAGGGGGGAGAGAGAGAGCGGGAGAGAGAGAAAAGAGAGAGAGAGGGGGGGGAGAGAAAGAGAGGGGGTGAGAGGAGAAATGAGAGAAAGAGAGAGAGAGAGAGAGGATAGAGAGAGAGATGAGAAAGCAAGGAGAGAGAGAGAGAGAGCAGAGAGAGAGAGCAAAAATGGGGCAGTGGACAGGCAAAAACTGCCAGAATTGTATGTGCTGGGAGGGTTCTCATCCCCTCGTGTGCATACCAGGGGCCTGCAGTAAAATAGCGTCTCGGCCACCATTGCTAAAATACGTGGCAGGATGTGCCCCTCTGTGCCTGCCCTGGGGTGCGCCTTGTGCCTGTTTGTTCCTGGTGCGTCGGCTTTGTCTATTTTCTGGGCCATTCTCCTGCTTTGTTGTTTCCTGAAAAATTTAAATCATATGAATTTTCCTCCCTCCGCACGAAGGTCAGATGCGCTGGGCCTGAGAACTTTCAGGGACATCGTAGGCGGCAGCTAGGCACACTCTGGCGAGCAGACAAAAGAATTAAAATAGAGAGAACTGTTCACATGATGGTTTCCCGGCGGATTCCCCCACACAATCTAATTATTAGAAGGGTGGCAAGCATAAGATGAATATGGATATGTTGTCGGGGCCGACAATGGCAAACCGAAATCAGTGTCTTCAATTTCATGGGAGTACTTCAACCGTAGTGTTGCACTGGGAATGGTGCATCAGGTAGGTGTAGAGGTGGTTGGTTCTTGGTGAAAAAAAAATGAGAGCATCGTTTGTTGTGACATGTTTTATAAAATAAAGAAACGTAGTAAGTCAGACGGTTTAATTATGTGTTGGTTAAACTAAAACTAAGTACTCTTTCCCAAGCTCTCCCTCCCTTTCCCTCTCTCAAATTGATGACTGTCTATTAGATCTAGCTATCTATCTGATCTTGCTAGTCGATCTATCGTATCTTGCGAGCGAGTCTATCTACCTATCAATCAATCATCAATCTATCTATCCAATCGATATATCTACCTATCTATCTATCATCGAGCGAGCGTCGGGCTGAGATCTTCTATCGATCGATCTATCTTATCTATCTTCGTAAATTAATAGTGTTGGCAGAATACGCGCCCTTAAGCCTTATCGTAAAGTAAATCATCGGTAACCAGTTGCGGACCTTTCAATAGGGAATAGTCTTCCCGCTTAAGAAGTCCAAGCTTCTTTGTCAATAAAGGGGAGGGGTAGCATATGATCTTGGCTGGGAGAAGGCCCCTCGTTAGTCAAGCAGATTCACAGTGTAATGAGTGTTAGTCACTCTCAGGGGAGTAATCTACCGCGACCTGAAGATAACACTTATTCAATCAAGTCTAGCATTCTTCTGGGGGCTGCTGTCGAATAGGCTTCCGACCAAATAAAAAAATTTGAAATATACGAATTGCTGAAAATAAAGTTAAATCAATGTATCAAGATCTTTTTGATGAAACAAGGTGTTACAACAGATCTCCTGCCCAAGGATGTTTTAATACAACACTTATGTCCGGGCGGTCCAGTTCGGCGTTGCCGCTCTGTCTCGCGAGCGCTGGCTCTATCTCAGACTGACTTATCTGGCCCGCGTGGCTGTCTAGCTGTCCCATCTTCGAGCTGTCGGCCTGCCTTGCCGGCCTGCCGCCTTGCCGGTCTGGGCGGGTCTGGCCGTCTGGTCCGGTCGCTGGGCTCGCTCTCTAGTTGTTGTATCTAGTTGTAACGTTCAGTAGTGTCATAATTATGGCTGTGTGCGGTGCGTGGCTGCGTTTGCTTGTGCTGTGGCGTTGCTTGGCATTTGTGAGGGCTGATGAAAAAAAGTCTTGTTACTTAATCGATTACCCTCGTGAAATAAGAATTGGCGTTTGCGTTCTATCGAGCTACCTGTCGATCTATAGCTATGCTCTCTTTGCGTATTCTTGCTATCTAGCTAGCGATCTATCGGTCGATCTCTCTCACGCGATCTCTCTATTTATCGTGGCGGTCATCTGCCTTGCCTGCCGCCTGCCTGTGCTGTCTGCCTGCCCGGGCCCTGGCCTGCCTGCCTGCCTGCGGCCTTCCTGCCCGGTCTGCCTGTCGGCCTGGCCGGCGGCCTGCCTGCCCTCGTCCTGCGGGCGCCCGGCCGGCCTGCTGGGGCTGCCTGCCTGTACGGCCCGCCTGCCGGCCTCCTGCCGCCCTGCCTGCCTGCCTGCCTGCCTGCCTGCCTGCCTGCCTGGCGGTCTGTCGGTCTGCCTGCCTGCCTGCCTGCAGGTTTTTGCCTGCACGGCATGCCTGGCCTGCCTGCCTGGCCCTGGCGTCTGCCGGTCGGTCGTCGGCCGGCCGCCGGCCGGTCTGTCTGTCTGTCGGCGGCTTCAGGGTCTGTCTGTCGGGCCACGGATCTTAGTTCCTCTCGAAGGACACAGGGTTCTATGGCACGCGCACAGCCATGGTTTGCACGGAGGCACTGACAGGTACCGTCATCAGTGGGACGGAGTCCTGCTGCCTTAAACACCGCACTAGGAAGGGTTGGAGTTATGACTGATTTGAGGCAAGTGAGGGAATTGAGGGTGTATTAGGGAATTGAAAGAGGTGATGGAAGTGAATGAAATAGAATGGTATTGAATTGTGATAAATTGATTGGGAGTGCAAATTGGATGAATTGGATGGTGGCGGAATCGGTTGGGATGAATTGTGAGCGATTGGTTGGGATAAATTGAGGTGAATTGAACTGAGTGAATCGAAGGAAGAGTGAGGTGAATCGAATTGAAATTGAGGTGCATGGTCGTGGGGTCGAATTGAAACCGATTTGTATTGAGTTGAATGGAATGAATTGAGGGGTGGAATGGGAACTGTAACAACTAGTCCTCTTTGAAGTGAAACGGATCGTGAATGCGAATTGATGTGTACTGAATTTGAATTGAGGGTGCAACTGGAGGCATGCAGACCCAATTTAAAAGTCCACGTAGCCAGATTTGTTTGTGAATTGAACTTTTGGGGTGCTCTCAACGGGCATGGCACGTCGCCACAAAACGGTGCCACCCCTTTTTTTGGTATTTTCCCGTTGGGAAGTGTATTAAAGTATACGTTTGGGCCGTGCATAGTGCCTGTTTGTAACGGCAGAATGGGGCCAGCACTTAACTGGTGCTTGGTGCGGTGGTTCGTATACGGCACGGAATGTGTGGTGGGGCACGATGGACCTCGGGTTAGTCAGGTCAGGCGAAAGACTTGCACCCAGACCACTTCTCGAAGTCTAGGGAAAGGTTTTGCAGGGCGGGGATGGAACCTGCACGTTCCCCTGGGAGCCAGCTGTAGCGTGGCCCGCTAGAACCACCGATCTGCCCTCAACCAGGGCTACGCCTTATATATACAACAAAAAGGGTCCACCGTCCAGGGCCTGTGATCAGTGGAAATGACAACAGTCCCCTAGCAGTGCACCTCACGTCTGCCTAGGAGAACAACTGATCAGTCAGTCAGGCTTAGGTTCCTTACAGTGGTGGCTTGGCACACACACATCACACACACACACACTCACGCACGCACAGCACGGCACTCACACAATGTCACACATACCACACTCACACACACACACACTCACACACAACACACAAAGAGTCACACACACCACACACAGCACACTCATCCACGCATAGAATTTGAACTGAGAAGTAAACTGCGAAGATTTACCATCAGAAAAACATAGTTTTATTGGATCAATGGCGTTTTTCAAAAGATGAAAACGCCCACATAGCAATGCAATAACATCAGCCAGATTATAACTCCCTCATGTAAAAGCACCAACCACCCATGCACTCTCCTGGTAGCCCACGCAAACCACACACTCTCCAGCAGTAACAGACACACACACTCACTCAATACATACACACGCACTGCACGCACTCACACACAAACACACGCTACACACACACATACACACACACACCACTCATACACACTCACTCACTGAGAACATTCGTACACAGTGCACGCATTTTTTATGATGCAAAGCATATTGTTAATAAACATTTTGATGATGGCAGATGCTAAGCATTGATATGGATGTATCCTTGCTGTTCTATTTAGGGTACTACAGTGTTATTGATTATTGTTTAATGCCTTGCTAATGGGCGGCAATTGGGCCCCCCTTACCTGGCTGGAATAAACCCGAGCTCGGTTCCGCGCTCCATCACACCCCCCCCCCACCACCCCCACGACCTCCCTGCCGCCTCATCGAGCCGCCCACCCACCCACCCCCTCACACACCCGATTCCCATCTCTCGCTCTCTCTCTCTCTCATCTCTCTCTCTCTCCTCGCTCGCGCGCCTCGCGTTCTCGCTGCCCGCGGTCGCCGCGCTCGCGCGCCGCTCGCTCCTCATGCGCTCGCTTCCTGCTGTGCCCCCCCCCTTTTTCTCTCTCTCTCTCTCGCTCGCTCCTCTTCGCTCTCTCTCGCGCTCTCGCTCTGGGGTCAGTCCCAGATCGAATGCATGCACGAGTAGATGTTAAGTTGCATGAGGTTTGTTTTTAGTGGTGGTGGGAATACGAAACTAGTTTGCTTATCGTTGGGATATAGTACTTGGTAGTCGGCAGCGATTTTTGAGAAGGCAGGAACAACAGCTGGCAAATAACCATGCAAGTTTGGGGGTGGACAGGTTTTCTCTACAGCACGTACACTGGGCGTGTCGGGTCAGAAAATTGTCGGGTGTGGCTGGATACTAAATCCCGTGGGGGAAAACTACAATATTTCGATACAACATTCTCGGCATATGATTTGATGCGCGGGGCATTGCCCTTCTCTTGTTGGGATCCAGTTTTGGTATTCCTGGAAGGTGCTGTGAGAGTGCCTGTTCCCTATGTCCACCATTCTTTTAGTCTTCGTTTGTTGCATGCGTGCTGTTAAGGCCATACGGTGAGGGACTGGTTGGGCCTGATTGCGTGCTGTGATTGTCTGGCCATCAGTCCTTTATTGCTGTCTGATTATCATTAATTGGGATTCGGACTGCTGTTAATGGAAATGAATAATAACTCACACACACTCTACACTCACACACACACAAACTCACACTCACACACATTCATTTCACGCACAGCACGCAGCACATCGCGCGCGCGCCTTAAGGATTGGAATTTCTTTCATGGGACTGATCAGTTGTCGTGTGAATATTGCAGGGAAATAGCAGTGAAGGGGGGGTGTGTGGGCCGAGTATAGGTTGGCGTTCTGAGGAAAAAGCCATTGGCGGGTTGGGGGTTGTTCTGGTTAAATGCGTTCTGAGCGAGTGTAGGGGTAGAAGCACGTATGTGCGGGGGACCAACCTCGCATGCACGACCGAACACACGAACGCACGCACAATGGGGGTATGTTAGAGCGGATTCACTGGGTGGCTCGCCTTTCATACTGCCAATAAAACTTTTCACCTGGACGGGCGCGGGCTTCGCTCGCCCCTTCACAGGGGCTACTACTGGCACTGTTTAGTGGTCAGAAACGTTAAAGCATCACACACTCACTCACACACTCACACACATCCATCACTCTCACACCACACACACACACTCACACACAAGACTCGACACACACAACTACATACACATACACACATTCTCTCTCACATACTCACACATCTTTAATACAGTCACACACACCATATCTCACACATACACACACACTCAACACTCTCTATTAACACTACGTCACATACTCTCAACATACACAACTCATACATACTCAGTCTCTCTCAAGACTCACTCTTGTGATGACAGACTCACACACACAGACACTCACAGACACACACATCTGACACACACTCACACAGACACTCACATACACTACATACACTCACTCCAGACACACTCAGACTCACACATACTCTCACTTACACAGACACACACTAATCTCAACACACACACACACGCACACAAAGACAAACACAACACAAACTCTCACAACTGCTCTAACTACACTAGACTAGACATACTAGAACCAGACTAGACTAGACTCGCCGTGTACTGCACTGTGCGATTCCTTACCAGTCCAGATTTGCCTGACCTGGATTAAGACCATCTAAATCCTTGACCACTTCCAGATACCTCCTGTCCTGTCCATAAATACATATTCAGACCAGAAAATACCTGACCAATACCTTACCAGAATCTCCATTCCAGTCATAATAATACCTTACCAACCTTAAAATTCCATACCCACACCCCCCAAAATACTGACCATACCATAAAATACCATTCCATACTACTTCAACTTTCCAGACCTGTCCTTACTTTATCTGACCAGTCCATTTCCAAACGTAATACCATACCACACCAGACACACCACACCTCATACACCACACCATACCTTTCAACACCTGACCACACCACACACCACATCCACACCACACCATACCTGTCCATATACCTCAATCCACACGAACCACAGCCAATTCACACCATCTCTCCACCGTACAAACCAGAGCACAACTCACCAGTACCAGTCATCACCACAGCACTCCACACCACACCAGACGCATACCACACCTAGAAACCATGCCCACACCTATATCACACCACACAACCATTACCCACACCACACCACTCCGAACCCTATACCTGACCTGGCTATACCATACCTTGTCACGCCATCCCTATAGCAGAGGCGATACGAACGAGATATATGTATTAGCAAACAAAACAACAACATACCACAAGGCAAATAATCAGTTCCCATGGTGCAGGACTAAGGCATCTCGGGTGTCGGGCGGGGGTGCGTTCAAGCCACTACAGAAACAGGGGCCAGAGCCATGAGGGTTGCGATAGTAACGGCAAGGACGGCGTCACTGTCAGTGAAGGGCACACGTCAGTTCACGGCCCCTCATGCAGGCCTCGACTTCTGCACGGCTGCTGTGGTCTGTAGCAGCCACAGGCTCCGCTGTTCTTGGCCCATCATGGTAAGGATGATAACGGCTCTATGAGGTCATTTTGCTGTGTCTATGGAGGGGTGTGGGAGGGGAGGAGCCCCACGGACGGCGGGCAAGGGGGGGGCTGTAAGGCGAACCAGTCCTGGGCATCGGTTGGGAGATGGGCCTGTATTGCAAGGAACAGGGCAGTGGGGCGTGGTCGGCCCGGTCCCTTGATCAGTCACACAGGGTACGGGGCGGGGCTGGGGTAGCGTGATGCGTTTGTTTGGCTGGGTGGTGTCGTGATTGCGTTTGTGTGTGCTGTGGTGTGGTCGGTGGTGTGGGGGGGCGGTGGGTTGAGTCAGGTTGGGTGGGGGGCTGTGTGCGGTCGTGATGTGTTGGTCGTGTCAGTGGCATGGTGCGATGGCGGGGGGGTGGCTGTTGTTGGTGGCGTGAGGTGTTGGGCTGGTGGTATGGCTGTTGTGGTGTCTGGGGGTGGTGTCGGGTGTGCTGGGTGTCAGTTTGGCTAAAGGCTTGACGGGTTGTGTTATAATATATTCACTGTCTTCATCTCCACCACCACCACCAGCCACCACCACCACCATCATGATCATCTTCTTCAGCTCCATCATCGAGCATCAGCTGATGTATCAGCTGCATCACCTCCATGCATCATCACATCATCATCCATCACCATCATCATCATCACCAGCATAGCTTCATCTGTATTGTTGGGATTTGTGCCGGTGGTGGGTGCTCGTGATCATTCATGGTAGTATGATTGGGCATGATCAGATTTGTGTTTGGGGCCCACGTGTGGGTGTGGTGGCGTTATAATATTCCCGTGCAGAGGGTCGGTTTGAGGCGTATCATTTGACGCACATCACACACACTCTCTCACACACACTCACTCACACATCACACACACTACACACACTCACACTCCGCACGCACACACACAGACATACTCACGCACGCACGCACACTCTCACACACACACACACCCACACACACACACACACACACTCTGTGTATAGAAGGACGTATTATGAAGACTATATGACGCGTACGAATGTGATGCCAGTGGGCAGGACGCGGGGGTCCACGCCCGTGTGTTGTGGTGTGGTCTGTTGTTCACCTTGGGTCGTGTCCGGGTTGTGTGTGTTCTGTGGCCCCGGTGTCGGGCCAGTGTGGGGGGTCAGTGGGGGGTCTTCCTGGGGCTGCCCGGTGGGGGGGTGTGTCATGTGTTCTCGTGTGTCGGCCCTCCGTCCAAGCTGCTGCATGAAGACATAGACATGGGCGACAATTTGAGACAGAGAACAGGCTGCTGACTGCTGTGTTTGTGTGTCTGCACCTGTGGTGTTGTTTGGGTGGGTGGGTGGGGGGTGTGGGTGGGGGGGGTGTTTGGTGGGTGGTGTGTGCGGCATTGGCGGTGTGTGTGTGTGAGTGAAATTTATTTTTTAATTATGATTGAATGTATAGTGTAAAGAAATAAGACATGGGTATGGCCCATAACGGTCAGTGGCGCCTGTATAAGGCCTGGGCTGGCGATGGTTGATGGCTGTTTTGGGGGGTAATTCAGTGAAAGGTCTAAGAGTTTGTGTTCAGAGGCGGGGGAGATATAAACGATAAATCTGAACCCCGAAAGGAGTGTTGCACGTGATGATTTATCCCAGTTTACAGGGTGGTCGGTAAGATAACTTGCGGGAAGGCTGTCACAGTATTGATATCCTATTTGGGCTATTAGGCTTACCAGAGCTGTGGGGGGGGGGGGGGGGGAGGGGGGGGGGGGGGGGGGGGTGGGGGGGAGTCTTGTTTTTACCGGTGGTCTGACTAAGAGAGGCCTGCCCAGACTTCCTCTGTTGCTGCTGCATCTATCATCATCATCAGCATCTGCTCAGCAGCTGCATCTTCTGCAGCGCCAGCTTCATCATCATCATCGGTCTTCACATCATCATATCCTATCATCATCTCTTGCGGTTCCCTGCTGTCCCCACACCGCTCATTTCCAGTCGCTCGGGCCTAACGAGGCTTGGGGCCTGCCCTTCGTAAGTGTCAAGGTGAGATGAGCACCAACTTTCACACAGGTAAAACATAAAAGGAATGGCGCGTGATATTTGTGCGACGCGCTCTGCTCGGAAACAGCAGTCCCAAATTCTAACATCATAAGAGAATGGTAGACTACACCGCAATGCGAATACAATACTATGCAAGACAACACAAGGCAATACAAGAAAACACAGTACACTACAAAAACCAAGAGTCACATTGGAACAGGTGAGGAGGGGTAGGCTGCCTGGGCCTCAGACCAGAAAGGCCCCGTCGGCTGCGGGTCACTCACCCCAGGGGTGTGTGGGGCCGGGCTCTGAGCTACAACTCAGAGGGACACCGCTACTACACGTGGCACAAGACGCTGAGAGGTTGTGTGGGTCTCGGTGGAGTGGTCAGTTTGTGTGGTCCTGCTTTTCTAACTTCTCTTCTGTCCGCCTCGCCTCTTTTCGTTAGGGTGGGTGTTGTGGGTGCGTATGTCAGGTGAACTTATAGGCAATTAAGTATATGCGAGTTGCTTTGAGCCTGCGGTCTTCTTCTGCTGCACAGTTCTTTTTTTCTTCGTCACAATTGCTTCTTAGTTCTTGTTCTTGTGTTGTGGTTGGGGTGTGTGTTGTGGTTGTTTGTTGTTCGTCTTCTTCTTCGTCTGCTGCTGCAGTCGTCTTCTGCGTCTTCTGCGTTCGGCGTCTTCTTCTTCTGCTTTCTTCTGTTGACTTTCTCTCGTCCATTTTTCTCATTATCTTTCTCATCTTTGTTTTTTTTTCCCGAGAGTTTGTTGTCTTCTTCTGCCCATGTTCTTCCAAGGAAACAACTGGGACAGAAACAGATAGGTTTGCTCACAGTAGTTCCCTTGTCCTTTTTTAATAGCCCCTGCTAGGCGATTTGGTGACTGTCTTTCGGGACCGGAGGTTGTGTGTGCGGGCTGCCTTCATTTACGGGGGGGGTGTGTGGGGTGTGGGGTGGTGTGTGTGGTGGGTGGGTTGGGGGTGGGGTGGGTATGTGTGTGTTTGTGTGGTGTCTGTGTGTGTTTGTATGTGTGTGTAGTGTGTTAATGGGTGTGTTGGATTGTGTGGTGCATGTGTGTGTATGTGTGGGTGTATGTTGGTATGTATGATGGGTGTATGGATGTTGTGGGGGTGTGTGTGGTGAGGGGGGTGGTTGAGGGGGGGGGTTAGGTTGTGGGTGCTTGTATTGTGTGGGGTGGGTGATTGGGGGGGGGGGGGGAGTAGTAGTGGGGAGGTTTGTGGGGGGTTTGGGGGGGAGGAGAATGTGGTGGGTGGTGTTTAGGGGTTGTTTATGTGGGTTGGGGGGGGGGTGGGGGGGGGGGTGTGGGAGGGGTGGGGTTGGGGGTTATGGTTGGGTGGTGGGGGGGGGTTGGGGGGTAGGGGTAGGGGGTAGGTGGGTGGGTGGGTGCAGGGTGTGTGGGGGGGGGATGGGGGTGGTTGAGTGGTGGGGGGGGTGGTGGGTGTGGGATGTTGGGGTGGGTGGTGGGGTGGGGGGTTGGGTGGTTGGTGGGGGGGGGGGGGGTAGGGGGGGATAGGGGGGGGGTTGGTGTTTGTGGGGAGGGGGGTGTGGGGGTGGGGGGGGGGGGGGGGTGGGGGGGGGGGGGGGGGGTGGGGGGGGGGGTGGGTGGGGGGTTAGGGTGCGTAGGGCGAAGGTTTCCCATGTGCCTTGTTTAGCGAAATGTCCCCGGGCGTGTTGGGCAGGCGGGGTGCGGATCCCCGTGGAGTCCCGTTTCGGTCTCCCATGCATGAGTCACTGGTGGTGTGGTCGGGCGCGAGTCGTGTCGGATGAGACGATTTTACCGAGGGCCCCGTGTGTGTCACATATTGGTGGGTGCGCTAGGATTTGATTCCCTCGCATCATGAGAGGTTGTCCCTGGCAAAATTCTGAAGAAAAAAGCCTCGATGCCTGTGAGGAAACTATTCGGTTGCAGTCTGGTTATAATATATTTTTTATAAAAGGGGGCGCGGGGGGCGCGGTGGCGTCGCGCGGCCTCCTCGCTCCTCCCCGGAGAGCAGGCCCGAATTGCATCGAGAATATCCGGCCGTGACTTGAAAGTGGTTGAAAGAATAGCGAGGCGCTGTGATGGTGCTGTACAAGTGGCAGCCTATATAAATTCCATACTTTATGTGTTGTATCTTTATTATATGTAGTATTATGAGTATTAGTTATGTATTATTATGAGTCGATGCGTAGTTGTACGTGTGGGGGTGGGTGTGTGTGGGTGTATGTGGGGTTGTGGGGATGTGTGCGGGCGAATGTTATTTAAATTTATGGGAGGGGGGGGGGGGTTTGGGGGGGTGGGGATGGGGCGTGGAGGTTGTGTATGGTGGTGTTGGGTTTGGTTATGGGGGTATGGGAGTGGATGTGTGTGTATGTGGGTGTGTGTGTGGGGGGGTTGGTGGGGGGTGTTGTGTGTGTGTGTTGGGTGTGTAGGGGTGGGGATGTAGGTGGGATGGTGGGGGTTTGGATGGGGGATGTTGGTGGGGTGTATGTGTGGGTAAGGGGTGGTAGGTGTGTGTGGAGGTTTGTGTGGGTGTGTGTGGGGTATGTGGTGGTTGTGGGGTGGGGGAGGGGGGGGGGTGTGGTGGTGTGGTGGGGGGGGGTTGGTGTGGGTGGGGGGGGGGGTTAGAAGCAGCCCCCCACTGCTGGGGGCTCAAGTGGGATAGGTCCCGTCAGGTCAGCCGTGGCTCTGCGTGCTGGGCACCAAGGGGCTGTAGCTTCGTGGAGGGCCCCAAACGGGACCTTTAGGGACACATGGGGGGGGGGGGGTGGTTGGTGGCTAGCGTGCTTGTTTTTTTGTGCCCTGGTGTGGGGTGTTCGTGTGGGTGCGCTGGTACTCTGGCGCCAGTTGAATGTCTTTTCATGTCTTATACTCCACTATCCCCATGACTACGTGTATGAGACCGCCGGGTGCCCAAGTTGAGGCCTGTGTGGGGGTGGGGTGTATACCGGAGGTTTGCGAGGGGTGTCATAAGAGCTGCCTGGCGGGTTTGGGTGATATTGGGCAGACTTCATCTGTTGTATGCAGTGGAGGAGTTGTTCCGGTTTATTCTGTTTTTAAAATAATGCGACTCCCATAAAGTAATTGACAGTATGCCGTGTGAAAGTGGAGGATGTTTTTAAATGCCTGGCAAAATTACAGGTAAAGATGGCTGTTTGCAGGCATAAGCGTTGTAATCAGCACATACAGCACCACCTGTCATGTTGTGGTGTGGATTCACTGTGTTGGCTTCTGGCTCGGTGTGGCGGGCTGTGTGCTTTTTCCAATAAACAAGGGCTGCTTGGCTGCGGTCTGGGCAGGTGCGGTGTTGGGAGAATATGTGTGCGGCCGTTCTAGGGGCAGAGGGATCTGAGTCTGTCGACTGTGAGTCCCCACACTGTCACACTGTGGGAGGAGGGTGGGTGGGTGGTAGTGTGGTTAAAATGGGGGGTGTTGGGGAAGGGCCAGGCTGCAGGTACTGGGTGTGTCCCTTGTATTCAGCGCAACTGGGTGGGGTGGTGCAGGGGACTGGGTGTGTCCCTGATCAGGCTGGTACTGGGGTGTGAGGTGCAAGGGGAACTGTGTGTCCCTAA